>JAQIXR010000430.1:0-28069 GCA_034700825.1 Quadroppia sp. Gr-Ori-00064 | reverse complement strand
TTTAGACAAAAATTTACAGAATATATGCATTAAAATAACAACTTTTTGATTCAAATTATATATCATTCATATCTATATTCTGTTATAATAAGACACTTCAGTCAGAGCACAGGTATTACAAATTACGACAATTCTATGTACGAAATACTCTAATAGTTGTCAAATAATTATATTTGAATTGCATTTAAATTTGATGAAATCCACTGTATTTTCGAGAATTCATTTCATTTTACATAAATTTAATATTATTTTTGTTATTATTTTAAATAATTTTATAATTCATTTCGTGATTCAAATACAAAACAAACTCTAATATTGTTTTTGTTTATTTTTCCTCCAGTTTTGGACGTCTCTGTTAAGTGCTCTCAGTATTAAAGATCATAGAAATCGATAAAAATAGTAAAGGTATGGAAAAAACCAAAAAACAGGTATAGCTTAACAAGTATTGAATGCTAGAAAAGAAGAGTAAAAACTATACAAAACCTATCATCAAATGTAAATTCAGTCATAGTTTATGATATCTATTGTGCGATCTTTTTAGGCAAACCCTATTGTCAGTGCAATCGAGTATTAACCATGAGATGAGTCTATGCTATGATTGCGATAAAAGCCAATTATTGACTCAACTATTGTCTGGATATGAAGTAATTGTATTTAGTTTTTACTGTATTTTAATTTTCTTAAAGAAGATTTGAAGATTTTTTGCGCTAAAAACTGGTTAGTCGTTAGGCTGGCCTTGAAGACAGCTCCTCAGACCTGAACGGCTGCATTGCATACCTGTGCAGTTCCAGTGCCAGAGCACAACACTCTCTATTTACAAGCAAAGTGTAAGGGCTAGAGGCAAGACATGAGCTCCTCTTCCCAATAGTTGTACAGTTGTTTGGAGTGTATTATATGAAATCCAATACACACTATGCATCCGACACATCAAAACCACGTAAGTATTCGATGATATTTTGCATCGATTTGCGAATAAAACACTTTTTATAGCATTAGAGTTAACTCTCTAAACAAAGCTCTGGGAAAGAAGTGTTTGTTTCTGTAGAAGAGATTCACACAAAACTTAATTGAGTTCAACATTCAATAACTTAATCTCATTTTATTCTCAGATATAATTCTAAACGAAATTCATTTCAATTATTTTTTCTAATAACAAATAATTATTATTATTAGTAATGAATAAAATTGAAAGCAATTAAAAGTGAATTAAATGAAGCAAAAGTTTACATAAATTTATCTTTAATTTATTAATTTGAAAGTCATTTAAATGAAATCAAATGTTTTATGACTTAATTCACATAAAGTTATTTGTGAAACAGTTATCTCGTTATCAAATCTTAAAGACTGGAAGTAATTAAAAATCTCAACAATTTTTGTGAAAAAGTTGAATGAAATCAATTTATCAGAAATAATGAATTGAATTATATTTTGTTTGAATTTTATTTCGCTTCAAAGCTCTCAAACACTGAGAAGTTGTTATAACTTTTATATAATGTGTTTCAGCGGAAAATGTTTGATATTTTGCAGTAATTGAGGGCTTATTCGAAAAAATATAGAAAAGTTTGATTTGAAACATAAAAGAGTCAAAAGTTATATAACTTTTACTTTTATTCTTCGGCCAAATGTCACAATAACTCCATCCGTTCCCCTGTCATCTTCCAGTCCCCATATCACTAGCTTCTGAAAGATTTTTTAATGCATTCGATTGTTTGAAAGTTTTTCAAACATTCCGATGAGAAGTAATTGCCTTTCAATTACTCCTACTTTTGGCTCAACTCTTAAGCATATGAGAAAATATATGGCAAAGAGAGTGAGAATAAATTATCACATTTTTGTCAAAATTCTTATAATCTTTGCTTTTGTTCATATCTTTCACTTTCACAGACATAGAGAGAGAGAGAGAGAGAAAGAGAGAGAGAGAGAGAGAGAGAGAGAGAGAGAGGGAGAGAGAGAGAGAGAGAGAGAGAGATCAGGCCCAGACGGGGTGTTTTTTGAGGGCCTCATAGAATATTTTTTTATGAAAAAGTAGTGAATTGTAAATAAGAGATCGGATCCGATCCTGTGTTCAGTCAAAGTATACCTGAATTCTGATCTAACAAACTTTGAACAGGTTTTAAACATTGCTATAACTTTGAACATAACTATCCATTGAGTAATTCATTTCAAACATCACTACTTCTCTTAACGCACTGACAATACGGTCGCCGACCTTTCACTTCACTCAACTGTCTATAAAAATCTAATGTAATATAATATCGACAAAAATCAAAACTTTTAGACATAATTGCGTTTGACTTTTGATGTTTAAAATAATTTTTGATTTTTAAAACAGTTGTAAATAAATAAATAATAATTGAATGCTTTGAATGCCTTCGAAAATGAATTTCAATTACAAAAAGTTTTTTATTGTTTACATAAAGTTATTGAAATTTTTAAGAAAAATTGAAAAGTTTTTATTTTGTCTTTACTTTCGCAAACGATCTCATAATAAATCAAAAACTGAAAACAAAAATAAGAAAAAAGAGAATAAAGTTTAAAATTAATAATTAAAATTTTAATTACATATACCGTATATTCCTTTCATTTTGCGTTCAATTTATTCATTTGAATAAAAAAATTGTTTTTCGGTTCAGAAGATTTCACTCGCATTACAAACAACGACCAAAAGATATTTTCATGAGTTATAAAAATAATGATTTGTGGGAATAATTAATAGAAATGTTGAGTAATTCAAATGAAACTCATTTCTAATTCAATACAATCTCCTTCTGCAATGAATCCCTACCATCCCTTTCCTGCCTTCCCGTATTCCAAACACAACAACTAATCACTGATTTATTGATAAATATTTTCGCAAAAAATGTTTTGTTGTATTTTCTTCTTTGCTTTGCTATACCTCTCACTCATTAATTTGAATGATGAGAAAATTATGCCCTTTTCTGCCTTTCCTTTCTTATGAGAAAAGGCTTAACGTTATATTCGATCATAAAATAGAGTTATTTTATTATATAAGTTATTGGATGTTATAATAGCGGCAAATATTTTCGTTAATACTTATAATTAATGTTTAAAATTATGAGAATTTTTTCCAATAAGTATATAATTGATTGAAAAGTTTTAAACTTTTCAAACATTTCCTCAAATATTCTCATTTTATATTTAATTGAATTAATTTTTATTATAAAAATGAAAATATTGGCAAAAAATGAAATCTATTCCATAATTATATACTAAATGTCTTTGTATTTCTTATATAAAGTTATGTCGAAATCAATTTTTACTTTCAATTTATATATATTTCAAAAGACGACACCATTTCTGGGGTTATATTCAAAAGAAAAGTCAAAGCATTTATTAAAATTAGCGGAAGATTATTGGCTTTGGGCCTCAGTCTTCATCCCATTCCTCATGTGCTTAACATTAAGAACATAATCGTCTTTTCAATCATGTATTGAGTATTCAGTCATTTATTGAATATGAAGTTTAAATACATTTTCTTATAATTGATATTAAAGTTATTCAATGAAAAGCTGGAGAATAACTATTTATAGAAACGGCTTTTCATGCCATCCGATGGTCGCACCCTATTCTTCACACTATGTTATTTCATAAGTATATAATCAAATGAATTGAATCCATAAAAATAAAGTCTCGAAAAATAGGTTTACTTTCAATCATATTCAGTGATAGTGAGGAAAACAAACTATTATTTTGTTCTCATTTTTTCGATACTTATTTGGCGTTTATTATAATAGCCTAACAAAGAGTGGACTCAAAAAGTTGTTACAAAAATGAGATTTTGTTTTCATAATTAACTATAAGTTAAACTGAAATACAAAATGCATTACAAAAGCGATAAACAGTTGGCTCTGAAAATAGTGCCTCACTTTCCAGTGTCTAATCATTTGTTTTCTTCACGAAATAGCAATTGATTTTGAGCTAAGAAGACAAACCGTTACTAACCTTAACCTAAATCTAATGATCGCTTTTGCACTTAATTTAGACCCAAATAATCTAAACAATGAGAAACAATAATAAAATTATTGCCAAAAACTGAAATATAGACAAAATTTAAGAATTTATTGAAGTTTTATAACTAATTATATCTTCTCTTATCCTAATATTTGTTCATTATTTTCATTCAATTTTGTATTGTTTGAAACAAATATTTTGTCTGAATATTCTAAATGAATACCAAAGACATCACTTGTAAAGGGTTTACTGTTTTTAAAATATTTTTTTCATCGCAAGGCTTTCACTGTTTTTCTTTTGCATCTTTTGTTGAATCCATTTGTGGGTCAATGAAAAGATGAGTCTTAAAAGTGAATGAAAAAGTTATATATTATATGATTATTACTCTTTTGAAATCAGATATCATTTCACTCATTAAAACCAAATTTAATTGATTTCAAGGCTTTGATCGAAAACAAAGTCTAATATATTTACAAATTTATGCCAAAAAAATCAAACAATTCTCACAATTAAAGATTTATAACAATATTTGTAAAGAAATTCACGTTTTAAGTCAATTAGGTTTAAATATGTCTTTAAAATCCATACAAATATTTATCTATATTGAGGTCAAGTGTAAAACACTTTCGTTTTTAAAACAATCCGGTATTCAATGAGTTTAAGTGTTGTTCAAAAGTTTACTTTTGAAGACTTTTAAGAATTTTATAAAAATAAAACATATTTTATAATGAGATTAAATTGTAAGACATTTCGAGTGAAAAATAAGAAACCAATTGAAAAATGTTTGCATTTTTTAGGCAAACATCTCATAATTGGATGTAAATATCAATATTTTGAATGACTATAGCATTGAATATAAAGTAATTTTTGCACTGATTTTCACTTTTCAAAACTAATTATAAGTTTTATCAAATCAAATAATGAAAAAATTCTTCAAAAAAATTGATTTTCTCTTCACTTTTCAATATATTTTACTTATATTATAATTATTTTTAAACAAAATACTCAAAAAGGCGTTCATCTGAAGAAGGCTTCTGTATATCAACTGACAAATTGTATATCAATATAGTGTTTATATGAGATTAACTGCAAATAATAATATATTATTTTTTTAATTATTAATAATTTTGAATTTCTAATAAATATAGCCTTCAATTGTCAATAAAATGATCAATTTTTATGAAATGTGATTTTATCCCTGAATATAATATCGTAATAAACAGACAATCGTTATTAGAGCTGACATTAGTTTTTGTTGAAAAGCATTGATTTCGTTACGATTTGTTCACAACATTATAATTGAATTAATTATTTCGTTTCAAATGCTTCACAAAAGCCTATAAATCAATAAAATCAAAGATCGCAAAAAATAATGCATTCATAGGAAAGTGACGTAAGATTTGTATTTAAATTCACGAATAATTTTACTTTTAATCATTGATGGCATTAAAAATCATAATTAACTAATGAATTAAATCCTTATGTAATACTAATAACACGTTTTGATTGCCTATCATATCATATAAGCAGATGTTTAACTGTTTTGCTATAAATATAATATATTTTCTTTGATTACATAAGACTGAGAAAAATGTTTAATTTTTTGCTTTCCTTTCAATAATCCATTATATAATATATTCTTCATATGAGAAGAAAAGATAATATTATTTTATTTGCTGTTGTTTTCTATGAAGTAATTTGTAAAATAACCTCAATTTTCATGAATTTTATTTTAACAAAGAGTGAAATTAATGCTAATTTTATGTTTTGACTGAGAATTGAATACTGAAATTGAAATATCAAAACATTAATTAATATGAAAAAACATGAATATAAACAACATTTCATTTTGAGATCATTTAAAGGGCAAATAAATGAGAAAAATTGCAATTTAAACTCAATTGAAAATTACATGAAATGTATAAAACTTTTCTACTAATTATATTTGAAATTTTAATTTTTCGCTTTTTTTGAGAATATTTTTCACATAAAAGTGAATATTCATTATATTTTTCATTTAGCGATCATTTCATTGCTTCAAATCATAAAAATATTTTCTTAATTTTATCGCCAAAAAACTTATGCTTTTTTCTTGAGATTGTTTTCATAAAAAACATAATTTGATAATAAAAAAAGTGAAAAAATATTGTCATTTGGATAATGAATAGAAACGTTAAACTTAGAGCTAATTATAATCATAACTCCTAACGAGGTATCAAAAAAAATTCTAATAATAACAGTGCACTCAATGCCCAAACATATCATGAATTATGTGATTATATCATAAAATTGCACGAAATTCACAACTCTTTTGAATTATAAGTTTTTGTTTATTCATAACTTCTTTTTGCATATTATTTGTATGTGAAATGTCGTGAATTGAGACAAAGAGTAACGTTAGGGAACGGTAGAGGAAAACAAAAACTCTAATCTCAATGGAAAACAAAAGTTTTTTACAGAATTAGAAAATCATTATATATTTTGTGGAGGAATTTAACCTTCAGTTCAGTCATGTCTTCTGTTTTTGTATTCAAATGAAATATTAATTTTAATATCTCTTCAAAATTCTCGTTCAAAACATCTTTAATTCACTGATTTGTCGTAATTTTCTTCAATTTTGAGGTCATTTATTTTTTGTCGAAATATTTTCAAATAATTCATTATTCATTTGATGTTTTAATTTTGAACAAATATTTTATTTTTCTTATTATTCATTCAAAAAAAGAGATTTACTTTTAATAGTGAAATGTTGTTCAAAACAAAACAAAAATGTATTTTTATATCTCAAAGAGCCTCCAATTTTTCAATCTGTGGGTAGTTTTTAGGAAGTGTTTTCAAGTTCTTTGCCTTGAATTGAGATGAATATTGAATTATAATCTGTATATGGAATCAATAGGAAGTACTGTTCGGAAGTACTTCTTCTTCAGCCGTAATCATAAATAAATCTAATCTTTTACTCAAATCGTTGAAAATTTATTTCTTCTCTCATTTGAATGAAAGAAAGTATAAAAAGAAGAGTTTATTATAAATAAATGAATAAATTTAATGCATTTTTCATTTCAAGTTCAGTTAAGTATTAAAGGGAACGGGTTTTTGAAGCTTAACCCGAAGCAAGTCTATGTTTATCCCAAGAAAACCCTTTTAGGCTTAAAATATAAGTTATATTTATTTGCATTTAATTATATCAAAGAGAAAATCATTTTTTAAATATTTGGTTTAAGATATACATTGATATAAACAATGATTTATTTGAAAATTATTTGAAAATTTTTAAACATATTTTAATCCAATTTTATTTTTAATATCTAATAATAGTCATTAAAATGTATAAAATAGTAATTTTTCACAACATTAATGACTTTTTGTGCTCTGAAATTATAGAGAAAATTAATGAAAAAATTATAATTGTTTTCAAAATATTTATTAAATTAAAAGCAATTCTTGCAATAACTCATCGTTTTTATTATTATTAAATCAATTGCAACAAAAATTTCATAATTCATGAATGAATTTATTAATTAATTACAAAAGATAAACAATAAGTGAAAGAATTTTTTGCAATAATTTTCCTTAAAATCAAATTAAAATAACAAAATTGAAATCCGAATATAAGGTATGTTTTGAGAACTCAATTATCATTATTTTCATTAACTTTTTTGTGAACTTTTTTTGTATGTTTTCTTTGACTTTTTTCTTGAACCAATTGATTGAGTGGTCTCTCATCTCATATATATTTTCGTATGATTTGTGATTCTTTGCATCATTTTTTCATTTATTTATCAATAGTTATAAATCAATATTTAATTTTTAAATCAAATATTGTACTCAAAAATCCTTTTTTGTTTACTTTCCTTTAAATAAAATGAATTGAATTTCAAAATTTTTTGAATAATTTATTAATCGAGTGTTAAATAAATATTAATATAATATAAAAGAGTTATGAAATGAATTGTTGTTATGAAAAGAGTTTTTAATTAAAATTTAAGATCAGATAAAACTCTTTAACTTTCATTCAATTCATGTTTTATTTTTTAATCCGAGAATAATATGAATAATAGAGAATATAATTAATATTAATTGAAAATCTGATAAATAATTAATTAGTAATGGATTAATGGATTGTTTTCAAAGGGCAATCGGATGACCCTGTCGTTCGCAACGGCTAACTTTCCTGAAGACTACCTGCCCTATACGGCAACATATTCTCGAAACAAGGATCCATATCTTGTATGGGACAGTGGTTTCACAGTTGACTCGACTAGTGATGGCCACTATCAACATACCAGTGCCAGTCTCGACAGTCACAGTCCGGCGAGTCTTAACCACTATCACATGCAATCACATAACCACCTCTACCCTACCTGTTCCGCATCGTCGGCCTCGTGGCCGAGCTCTAAGAAGCGACGCTGTTGTGGACTGTCGTGTGGCTGCTGTGCTCTGACAATGTTGGCACTGGTCATCATATCGGCGCTGGCGACAGTCGTCGGCTTTTCTATGTATTTAGCAATGATCACAAACTTCCACAAACCGTCTCCGCTCGCAGTCAACGGCAGCTTCAAAGTGGACTCGGGAGACAACTTCAACCTAAAGCTAATCAACACCACTTCCCAGGAGTTCATCAGAAAAGCCAACAAATATGAGACAATTGTAAGTGTTTTTTATAATGTATTTTGAATTTCAATTCTCTTTATCGAATCAATAGTAATAAAGTGTTTAATTGAATGCCTTTTAATAAGTACTTGTTTTGGGAAAACAATCGAAAAGTTTTTGTGGAATTGATTGAAACCAAACACTAATACTAAACAAAAAATAAAGTAAAAGAGTTTAAAGCACTGAAAGAGACTTTTTTTATAGAAATATTGTGTAAAATTTCTCTTTTAAAGTCACACATGAATTGTTTGAAAGCAAACTCAACTCAAATATAAAACCAATAAAAAAATAGCGAAACATATTATAGGTTTAGCATTGGGTTTAATCACAAATAATAACTGATATTATTATAACATTGAATGCATTCACGCATTTGCTATAAGTCCAGTAACTCTTCATAACTGATACCCAAAATTGTGGTCCTATTCTATAGAAAACTCACTTTTTTGGTAGACATTTCTCAAAATCACTTGCGATAAAAAACGAGTTTTCATTTGAATCATTTGAAACAGAATTTATTTTTGCGTTAATAAACAATACAATAAAATAGAGAAAAATGTGTTTAATAACTATTGTTATGTTATTAAGCAATACATCCAAAGAAGTCGTGATTTTTTCACTCGTCTTGAATTTCTCAATAAGTTTTCAAGTTTTTATGTTTTTTTTCTTCTTTTAAAAGTAAATCTTTTATGCGATTAAACATAAAAAATTTTTACTAAGAAATTGTGAAATAAGCAAAATATGCATAAAGTTTATGTCATAAATGATTTACGTCTTTATAGTATGTAGTAAAGAATAACCCGGAGTATAATTATCTGCAAAAACCTTTTTCTGAATAATTTTCATCAAATACTGGACACAAATATTACCAAAAAGATTGACAATAAGAATGACTTTAATTCAAAACATAATTTCACTGAACTTTAAGATGAATGCGTTTTCACGGCTTTCAAAGACTTTTTTCAATGTGTTTTTGAATAGCAATTCATTTTTGTGAACATAAAAGAGTTTTAAACTTATATCTCGTTTCACATCATTTATCATTCACTGAATGAAAGCCAAAGTATTAGACATATTGTAAACGAATTGCGTTTTCGTGTATTCAAAATGTATTGAAAATATAGTCTATATTAAAAATGTTTTTTTTTTGTTGAGATTCTGTTTTAATTGACTCAATGTATAGATTAAGACAGCCTTTGAAACGAGTGAATTGACTGATGCTATCATCAAACCGGAAGTCTATGCCTTCAGAAAGGGTTCTCTCATTGTATTCTTCAGACTATATTTGGACCGAAGGAAGACTAACGCTGTTATTGAAAGTCAGACCAGAGATGAGGAGAAGAATAGAGGCTTTGATGAAATGCTTGCCATAAAACTGATCCAAAGGGATCTGAGGGATGGCATCAGTCAACTCAAGATCACTGGAACGGAACAAATCATTATTGATATCAAATCAATTCAATTGATGAATGAATTGGAATCAATGGCCGACCAAAGTGTCAATGATATCAAGACCAGTGGTGTGGTGTCTAATAAGGCATTTCCCCCCTTAAAGGCTAAAGACTCCAAACATTTGTCAAACAAGTCTTTGGAGAATCAGCCGAAAGCCAACACTTCAGACAAGACGAAGAATATTACGAATATAATGAATACAAACACTTATTCATTGAATACAACACTGCCTTCAATTGCAAACACCACTACCACTACCAGTGCCGCACAAACAGAGCTTTTTGTGGCAAACGCTTCAAATACTGCCACCAATACAGCAATTACTGTCCAACCAATTAGTTCAACACTTTCGCCAACAACTCATTCATCAACACCTATGACATCCCATTCACACAACGACAGCGAATCCAATGTTTTCACAGCAAATAAATTCAATTATATGTCGACTCAAATCAAGTCAACTACTGTTCCCCCAAAGTCTGAGCACAAGAATCCATTCCTTGCATTCACAAGACGACAATCAACGACAGCACCCCTAACTACCCCTTCCCCTTCGGTCACGAATATTAGGATAACAACCAGATCTCGTCTGAGAACGACCACATCTGGCACTTCTTCACTGCCACTCCTCGTCACTAATAATACGGCCAAACCTTTGAATGAATCAACAAATGTATTATTAAAACGAACTGAGCTTAAAGACGAAGGACTCAGAGTCTCGGGTTTAGACTTTGGTCAATGGAAACCAGTTGTTACACAACCGGCCAAACCTTCACCAAAACCAAGGCCACCCCCAATGCAAGCCTTACCGCCTATGCCTCCCAATTATATACCACAATACATAGGCCCACAATTGAGACCTCCGCCCAATATAATTGGGCCTCAACACCACCATCAGGGGCCACAATACCCTCAGGGCCCACCAAATCGACCGCCCCTTAGAATTCCAATACCCATTGGAATACCTATGAGAGAAGTGCCCCGACTTTTGGATGGAGAGCACAATTATGCGGACATTACACCCAAACAGTTATATAACAACAGTTTGATTGGTAGCACAACTACTCCAACAACAACAACCCTTTCCCCTGTAATCACAACAAACACTATGGAGAAGACATCGTCAACCCGTTCACCACGAAAGCCATCGTCCACTACATCTGATCCATCACTTGTTGACGGCTTTATGGTTCCGATGAGTATCACAAAACTTGGAAATACACTTCAGATGTCGACCAATGGATCGGGAGTTCAATTGAGTGAAATTAACAGAGATTTGAGAAGAAATAAATCGATCGCTATTTTGGACATTAAGCCAATTGTGGAAAGTAGTGAAGAAAGGAATTACAGTTTGCACTCAATTGCCTCAACCTCTCCAACACTGGCAACTCATCAGCCAATTAGTTCCACAGAATCTACCGGTTCTCGCATACAGGAGTTATCGATTGGATCTCCTGTTCTTCACTTTGCGAAGCCATCGATGAATATAAACAAAAGTGAATCAGTCGTAAAGAGTAGTTCCCAATGGACTCAAACGGCCAATAGTTTAGAGCCAACCATAGGTTCGCATCCATTGCCAGAATCGCCTAAAACTAAGAGTCCTTTCGATTATTTCACTGAATTCAATGAAACCCTTTTCTCTCAAACACATCCCGAACCCATCAATACAACCGTTCCCTTCACGCCATCCTCCCATCGAGATGTCAATTCAGCTGATCCTAACTTAAGAAGTGTTTCGAATCCAACTACTGGTGTGCCGGAGATCGAACTGATTGCCGGTTTGCCCATTGGTGTCGATATGTCTGATCCTACTGTTCCTCAAAAGTTAATAAGACCTCCCGATTCGTCTGAACCCCTATATGGAGAAAGACTTCCAAAATACATTCCGCCCACACTTTACCAGAAATACCCAACAAATGAGATCATAAGCACAGGAAGTGTTGCCCAAAATGAAGACATTGCCGACGAAGCCCTTTATGACGACGAAATCATTTCGTTCAATCACTCGGCACCGGGAGATGTGATCAACCTTTTTCAATTGACTACTAATCATAGATTGGAGACGACTACTGCCATCAGCGCCTGTATGGACAATGAGTTTCAGTGCGCGTCCGGTGAGTGTGTGTCCGCCAGAGCTCAATGCAATCGACGGTTTGAGTGTAAGGACGGATCAGATGAATCGAACTGTACTTGTGGTCAATATCTTAAGGCTGAGCGTCAGTACAAAAAGATATGCGACGGTGTTGTGGACTGTGAAGACTCGAGTGACGAAATCGACTGTTCCTATTGTCATAACAACTATGTCTGCGCTCAAAGTCATCAATGCATTAATAATAGTATGGTTTGTAATGGAGAAAACGACTGTCCAAATGGTGAAGACGAAAGTGAATGTATATCTCTGGTGCCGAATGACCAGACCCTGGACACGACTGGCCGATACTTGAACTCTGAGGGGTCGTTGTATATCCGCCGGAAGGGAGAGTGGGCTCCACTTTGTTTGGACGACATAGTGATGGCCAATGATTTGGACAGTCGTAGGAATAGACGATCTGAAGATCAATGGAAACTTGAAGACCTGGGGAAAGCCATTTGTAGGGCCAACTCATACAGTGATCTGCAATCCATTGAACTCAAGAGTCTTGCAAATCATAACAAGAATCTGTTCTTTAAGATGGAAGAGACATACGACAGGAGCTCTCCATCCCTTTCCATGTAAGCAATGTTTTATATATTTTATTATTTTGTTTCAAAAAACGATTATTCAATCGATTGTACCCTTATTTTCAGGTGGAGTTCACTCTTTGAGAAGTCTGAATGTGAGTCGAAGAGAACAACTTATGTCAAGTGCAAAGACTTCGGTAAAGATGTTATCATTTGATGCTATTTTTGGGACACATTTCTAATAATAATTCATTGAAACCCTTAAGAATGTGGTGTTCGCCCCCTTATGACCGCCATTAGACACCGGATCGTTGGAGGCCAGAGTGCTTCGCATGGTTCCTGGCCCTGGCAGGTGGCCCTATACAGGGAAGGAGAGTTCCAATGCGGAGGTGTTATAATAGACTCTCAATGGCTATTAACGGCAGCCCATTGTTTTCATGCGTGCGTCCAAACATTCATTCAATTTCTTTAACTATTATTATAACTAAAATTTTGAATAAAATTTTGAAATAATGATTGATTACTTGTAAACACTCGTAGCCATCCTTTCCTACCTTTCCTACAAATCTATTCATAATTTTTATTTAAATAATTAATTGTTTTAATATTATTGTTGAACTCCAGTACTCGAGAGGCCTATTGGACGGCAAGGTTTGGTGTCTTAAGGCGCGGGAATGTATTTGCCGGTCCTTATGAACAGGTGCGGAGAATTACACACGTGATTGTGCACAGGGATTATGTGGACAAAGGCTTCATCAATGATATAGCACTCTTGCGACTCAACCGTCCCATTGATTATAGGTATGAAGTATTGAAATAACACTTGATTTCAATCAAACATTGATTCATATGAATGTGTTTCATAGCAAACACGTCCGTCCAGTTTGTATGCCTTCAGCACAGGACGATGTGGCCAATTGGCACCAACAGCTCTGCACAACAGTTGGTTGGGGCAAACTGTTTGAGCATGGTCGTATCTTTCGTAAGGCTATATTTAGATTGCATTTTAAAACAAATTATTTTTTGTTTTTTTTTCTATTTTTCTAATCTATTGATAATCAAAGGGTAGAAAAAGAGATGATTTTTTCTTTTTTGAGTTCAAAACCCTTAAAATCAATTTATGTTTGAGTATATTTTTGTGGATACAATTCTACTCCCTTTCCACTATCTTACCATTTGATCGAAATTAAGTCTAAATGAGTGCTAATTATTAAATATTTTTCTCATTCTTCTGAACAGCGGATACTTTACAAGAAGTAAGACTTCCAGTCATATCAACTGAAGAGTGTAGGAAACGAACACTTTTTCTACCCCTCTATAAAATCACTGATAATATGTTTTGCGCCGGATATGACAGAGGGGGAAGGGATGCCTGTTTGGTGAGACCTTACTTAGAATTCTATACAATTAGGAGTTAATTAAAATCGTGAAACAATTGTCATTATGTATGGATAGGGCGATAGCGGCGGGCCTTTAATGTGTCAGAAAAGGAACGGCAAATGGTTTTTGTTGGGAGTGACCAGTAATGGTGACGGCTGTGGTCGAGCCGGTCGTCCCGGAGTTTACACAAAAGTAGCCAAATATATGGATTGGATTCAAAACACTATTAGTGAGTCTTCACTAATGAATGACTTTTTAACTCATTTTATGTATTGTATGAAAAAAACAGACAATGAGTTAGAGCCAGAAGTGAGCCGTTCCTGTGATGGCCTCCGATGTCCTTTAGGTCGATGTCTGAAGAAAGAGCACATTTGCAATGGTATTATTGAATGCAGAGACGCTTCAGACGAACAAAATTGTATGAATTTTAAGGACAAAAAGTTTAATAATACGAATGAAACGATTGTTTAATACAAAAAGTTTAGGAATTTTTTTAAATTATTATATTTTTTTATAAAATGAAATCTTTTTTATTCACAATTCATGCAAACATTATGTAAATTATATCACTATTTAATGTTCACATCATTTCAATCATTAGTTCAAAGAGCGAATCAAATGTAATGTCATTTGTTTTCACTTTATTTAATTCAATATATTATAAATTAAGTAATCTTTAGCCAATCGTAGCATAACTTTGAGTCCATTTAATCTAATCTTATTTGAAAAAAATTATTGAAAGTATTAAATATAAAGTGAAGAAAATTTATACTGTATTTCAAAAGTCATTTCCTCTCAAAAGCTGCTCAAAAAGAAAATTTTTTTTCGTCTGTGAAGAAGTTTTTTATTTGGTTGAGAGCTGTGAAGACATAAGAAGACCGACGAAAGGCAAGGCATGGGTGAAGTGTCGTTCAATTTTAAGGACAAAGTAGTACTCATTACAGGTTTGATAGATTAGACTTTTTTTCATCGTTTACTTTCTAGAAAATATTATGCCTTAAGTTGTCTGTCATTAATGGCATCTCTGTAATGGAAATGCGATTCAAACACATTATTATTATTAAAACTAAGTGAATGTCTGGTATTTTATCCATATATTAAGCGCCGAATGTTTGCGAAGGACTCATAAAAAAATTATACTCAAATTGATGTAATTGGAGTCAAATATATAATCAACACATGAGTAGATGTTTGTATTAACGACTCGTAAACCATTAGATGTGGTATATAATGAATATAATTCTCCATTCATTCATAACTTATTTGTGTTTTGAGAAAACATTGAAAAATATAACAAAATTTGAATTTATTATAAATTAAAATAAGTATCACTTTTTATACGAGTTGTGAAGTTTGAAAATAAGTGATATCTTAACTAACGTTCACTTCATTTCACTTTATATATGTATTTTTGGAAAAAGGTTTCCGTGTTTTAAATATTTAAAGTCTGATTTATGATGTCTTTCCACTTGTGATGTCTTTCCACTTTATTGGCACCAAAATCGACTCAAAATATAATTCTTGTTTGCATTGCTATTATTATTATATTTCTTAAGACATTATTTTATTAAATGATATATAAGTGGAGTTTGTATTACTTAAGGCAGTGCTGGTGTCTTAGGAAAGGCTATCGCCGTTTTGTTTGCTGAAAGTGGAGCCAAAGTAGTAATTGTGGACAGGAATGAAGAGGGAGTGAAACTGGTTTCAGATGAATGTAAGACAATATCGCCGTTTGGCTATCAGGTGAACAATGGACTCATTTGTGAGAAGTTTTGATTGAAATGTTTTCATCTTTCGAAAGCCATTGGAAATAACGGCCGATCTGTCAAAAGAGTCTGAGTTGAGACGAGTTATGGAAACAACAATTAAAAGATTCAATGGTTTGGATGTTTTGGTCAATAATGTCGGTGTTTATATACAGACAAAGATTGTCGAAAACAATGCGATCGAGAATTTCGACACTGTTTTGAATGTTAATTTGCGCTCATATTATGTTATGACACATTTGGCCACTCCTTATCTGTCCAAAAGTGGCGGATCTATTGTCAATGTCTCGAGTTGTCAGAGCACGAGAACAGTTCAGTAGTCTTTCACACATTCATTATGTCTAATCCACAATGTCTTTCAGGGGGTCAACTCTGGCCCCTATAGTATATCGAAGAGTGGCATTGATATGTTGACGAAGAACAGTGCCATAGAATTGGGTCCATTGAATGTGAGGGTCAATTGTGTTAAGTAAGAGTTGTTTCATTGATTTGCTGTCATTTCATCAATTATCTCATATATAAGTCCGGGTCATATTTGGCCTCCAATGGATTTGGCGAAAATGACTTCGGACGGCATTAAAAACATTAAGGAATGGGTTGAAGATACCTATCCTCTTGGAAGGTATGGCCGGGCAGATGAAGTGGCAAAAGTATGTTCTCTTAAATACATAATACATAAAAACCTTTTATAAAAACATTTCAACCAAAAGGTAATCGCATTCTTGGCCTCAAACGGAGCATCCTTTGTAACGGGTGCTCATATACCTATAGACAGTGCGTTTGGTTGGATGCTGTCTGGCCTCCAGGGGAGCAAATTTAATTAAATAGACTTATATTTCGATAGATTTTCATACAATAAAATAAAATTAATTTTTTATTGTTTACTCAAATGAAACACAAATTATTACAAGTTTTTAATTTTGTTATTAAATATAGATTTTATAATTGTTTTGAAATTTATTGAATTCTTGTCTTTTGAGTGAAAATACTTTTTTAAAGCAAAATAATATCAAAAAATTATTAATTTATTTAAAATAAGATCAAAATTGATATTAAATGAGAGAATATTCTCTCATATTAAATATCACTCGAATTGAAGGTTAGTCTAAAATAAACTCAATTCATGTGATTATAGATTAGTTTATTTGAAATTTCACTGAATGTTCACTTCGTTTTGGGCATGGATTGTGTTGAACATTGACCTTTCACATCATTTTCATCATTCACATTCTCGATAACATTGTTGGCCATAAACTTATAAATAAATTCATTTCAAACAAAATAATCTCATTTTAATCTCATTTTGTGTTTTTTGTAAATTATTTTCTCAATAGAAATGAATGTAAAAATAGTTTTCTTTCAATGGTTTGTATTTTGTTTGTCAATTGTGGCCACAATTCAAATAAAAGTCAATTTAAGTGTATATTACGAGGGCTTATGTGCGGAGAGTAAGAGATTCATCACGAATCAGTTGAGTCCGACATACCATACCCTCTCCCATCTCTTGGACATAGAGTTTGTGCCGTTCGGTAACTCCAATTGGACTCACAATTCACACACAAAGGAAGTGGTCTTTGAATGTCAACACGGATTCAAAGAATGTTTTGCAAACAGAATACAAGTATTAATAATTAAAGTGAAAATCCAATAAATAAATAAAATCTCATTTTTTTAAAAGTTTTAGAAAAATTAATTTCAAAACTTTTTTGATGAGGAATTGCTTTGGTTTTAATACCAATGCTATAATCGTATAAATCATTACTCAATAGATTTTGAAAGGCTTTGCAATAATTCATAACTGATTATCTGATTATTCATTGCAGTCATGTATGTCAGCACAGGGAGGAAGTGATACCAAATTGATTCTTACGTTTATTGATTGTATGTTCAGAAGCAATGAGTGGAGAAAACCTGATATCACAGCAAGAAATGTGAGAATCAATTAATTGATTGTCTTTTGGTTTATATTATTTGCCAAACAATTCATTCAGTGTTCGCATCAATTGGGTATCGATTGGTCACCACTCTATGACTGTTCAATTGGTCCCTATTCTGTGGCCCTTCAGTTGCAGATGTCGAACAAGACATCATCTCTAAGACCTCAACACAATTGGATGCCATGGATCACAATAGATGGCAAACATAGCGATCAAATGCAGTTTATGGCCGAAACTGATCTCCAAAAATTGGTCTGCGATTCCTATACACAGCAAAAGCCCATCGAATGCAGACTTAAGGCATTAAGTGATGCCAAATACGAGTCACTTCCCATCAGTCGATACGTTAATAGGGAAGGGGTTATTGAGCCGTAAAAGTATTCTATAATTTATTCACTAATCAATGATTTAATCTTTTTTTGATATTTTATTAAAAATAAATTTATTTTTATATTTAAAAACTATTTAAATATTTAATCAATATTTTTGTTTGTGTTTTGAGGCGACGGCTGCTATAAATGCCGACCCTTTACTGCTTCCACCATCAGCTAAGAATATTTGGACAGTCCTATTGGGAACCAATTGTTTGATGAAGTCATTAATCAAAGTATGAAGTTTTGGATGATATTTATATAACGAGCCGTCGATTGCAATCCTAACCAATGGCTTATCGATGTGTTGGACAACTGCTGTCAAGTCTATAGTAATTATAAGGCATTGAAAATATCAATCAAAAAGTGTTTTCATATAAAATCATTGCGTTAATGACTGACTGGCGGCGGCCAACAGAGCGCTCCGGACACTGACTACAGCGCAGACATGTCTGACAATAACGATGTCGTCGTTTGTCATCTCTTTTGACGAATAGCCTAAACTTTGCACCAGTTTAATGACTGCGCCGTCACTTTCATTACTCTCTATTGACGACACGTCCGGCCCTTTAATAGAGTCCTTTCTCTTCAATTCTTCGCTTATTATTCCTCCGAAAAGTGCATTGATTTGAGCCAATGATAACAGTGCTCTTCGAACCAGGTCTCCAATAAACAACCCTCCGATCAGTTTCTCGAAACTAAAATTGAAAATAATATTAGTTTTACAAATCATTTCACATGAAAAGCACCCGTAGTTATGAGGAAACAGTGATTCTTCGTCTATCTCTTTATCCCATTTAGTTTTGGCAAAATCTATGGAACCGTTATCTCCAAGAAATCCACACTCAGTATTGATTATAACATTTTTGACTCCCTTTCCAAATGTCGACAACGGATCAAATGATTTAATTCGGTCAACACTCTCGAGATAACAGACATTACTTCCCGAACCCATTATAAACCCGATCTGAGTCTCGGGCTTTAAATACATTCCGTAGGCCTGAGTACTAGTGGTGTCGTTAAGTATTGCCAATACATCCACATTAAGACCCCTGCGCTCAATGGCCTCACGCATGAACTGAACGGCGTCTTTGCCCAAGGCTTCGGGAATATCTGTGTTGAGGGAGAATTGGGTGATAATAGCCCTGTCCAAAGCCAACTGATCAAAACCAAATGAAAATGTGAATCCAAAGGAAAGGCGTTTTCCACAGAGGTCTGGATTTGTATTAACGAAGTCTTCGATACAAAGCGCCAGAAAATCAAATAACTATTGAATTGATTGACGTTTTTATGAATTAATATTCATTTCAAATCATTTTCATTACATTTTCAGGTTTTCCTCTTCTATACTCCACTGCAATATCGTATGGTTTGGTCCGAAATTCTGGTTCTCTTCCAGGTTTCAAACTCGCCAAAACAATTCTTAAATTACTTCCCCCTAAATCCATGGCTAAATAGTCACCCTCTTCAGAGCCGTCGGGAAATTCCGTGACAAATGTGTTACACATATAGAAAGCAGATTTTCGGGAAGGGTTTGCCTCTAATCCCAAATTCATTTCTTCTTTGATTATTTGCATTATCTTTTCTAACTTCCAAAGGGGTAAATGAAAATCTTCGAGCACTTCCAACACCTGAAGGTTATATTGAATTAATTAATAAAAAAAATTGAAATTTTATTTGTTATCAAAAATTAATTAAAGTCTAATTTTTATAAGAATTTATAATAAAAAACATATTTTTATTACTAAAACATATTTCAAAACTCATTAACTGAATGTCATTTCATTCAAAACTCAAACTCTATTCAAAATCCTTTGGGTTTTTAGTGAAACTCTTGAGTTGTCGTAGATTTTGATTTAGTAGAAGTGAGTGACATATGATTACATGAGACATACCATACCAGACATACCATACCTTTTGTTGTTTGTTTTTATCGTTCAAAACCAGCACCGGATTATGAAGGGGCGAACTCTCGAGAAGAAGTGAATCCATTTTCATTACTTGTCACTAATGTTTAAGTGAAATGAATTGTCAAATGTTAGATGAGTTTCAAGTTCTGCACAACTCATACACCCTTTCCTCTCTGTCAACCGGTTTGCTATAAAATGAGTGAGACTTATATTTTTCATTAAAGCCAATACTTGTATTCAATGCATGTTTTACTCTATTATATCAACACTTGTTTTGATAACAAAAATGAAAATTTGATAACAAATACAGCTTTGAGTTTAATATGAAGTCATAAACAGTGATAAGTTTGTATATAAGGGGGTAAAGAAACACAGATTTGATTTGGTTATCAAAATATTTAGATTACTGCACACCTATTATAGTGAGACCCCCTTTGAGACTAATCCTTAACTATTGAACGAATTTAATGAAAGTATTCAATGAATCATTGCTTCGGTACTACTATTGCATACAAAATGAGTTTTCTTGTCGTGAAATGAATTTCAAAACCATTTAATTATAAATTTATTGATTAATTAATTAAATTCAATGTTTTTTACTAATGAATACTGTATTTAAAGTTTTCGATGTCTAAACTAATTATCAATTAATGGATAATTCAAATAATATTACATTATCTAAGAATTAGGGGTTAAGATGTGCTTCACAGGGGTTTAAACCAAAATGAGACACTTTTTAGAATTAAGTTATTTTTAATTTTAAAGTTTTTGAATTTCAATTGAATTAATGCATTACTAATGAAAACATATATTATTTAAAACTTTTTAAATTTTGTGTAATATCTGTAACAATAAAATCAGTGTTTTTTAAACAAAAGTCTCATTAATTTAATGGCTTTAAAGTTATTAAAAACTTTTTAAATAATCTTTTATTAACAAAGTTTTACACGAATTCATAATTAATTTTTAAATATAATAAGTTTTTTATTTCATATAATACTAAACAAAATAAAACAAATTATTATATATTTTTTTAATCCTAAATATTTTAAATTTTTTATTTAAAATTTTTTACAAAAAAAGTTTTCTTAAATATTTACAATGTTTTTAATAATAAATTTATGCAAAAAGTAATGTAAAATAATATTAAAATCATTTATCGCACAAATTATATGTTAAATAAATTATATATCATTTGTTATAAAATTTTAATATAAAAGTTTTATTCATTTTTTACTGAATTTTTTATTTTAAAATGTGATTATTTTTGATGAATAGGACATAAACTGAGTTTTTTGAGGAAAAATATTTGTAAAACAACTCAATCATCAAATATTTTATTATCAAAAGTTAAGATTTTCTTTTGATTAACTTTTTTCTTGTGAACATTCATTCAATTATTATTTTATTATTGATTTTCTGTATTAAACAATATTGTCGTCTATGAAGAGTGAGTGAATGTACAGACAATTGTTGACATTAGTGACTCTTCACTACAATTGTCTACAATTGCAAACATTCACTGATTATTGAATGATCAGAAAGTAGTGAAGAAATGCAATTTCATTGATATTATTGATTCGTATTTTAATGTTTAATTTTGAATAACTCATTGAATTTTTTTTCAATTTGAGTCAACTTTCATACAAAAAAGATTGAAATCAAAATTTTTCTTTAAATACTATTTTAAATTTTTAATATATGTCAAGACTTGTGGTCAATGATTGAGAAATATTGTTATAAAACAAATATATATTCATTTTATTTGACAACAGATTCAATAAAATATCATTCAATTTATTATATCATATCTAAGGCCTAAAAGGTTTTTAAAAATAATAATTTTAATATAAATATAAAATCTTTTACAAACAGATCGTCTATTTATGACTTTTATGGGCTTTGGATTAAATTTCGGTCAATATATATATGAATTGAATTAAAAATGAAATGAAATGACATTTTTGTATGGATTTTATATATTAATATTTAAGTTAATTATTTATGACTTTCATTGCTATCATTAATACTATTTGTCTCACAAATAGTTCCGTGATTTGACTTGAGATAAATCGATCCATTGATGCCATTCTCGTCAATTGTCGTACGAACAGTTCCAGTGCGCGCCCGACCCCATGGCTCAGGTTTGGCCGATGCGAACACAACAAAAACAATGCCACCGAATAAGTAAATGCCGGACGCGATGTAAAACAGAATATTCCACTGTTTCATAGGATCTGTTGACTGGAAACCAATGCAACACAAAATCATTAATTCATTATTAAATCAAATATAAGTTATGGACAAAAAATATATTCAAATAGTTTTTAATTATTTAAAAACCATTAAATAGTAATTTGTTGTTTGAAAAATTTCGCACAAAAAACACATATCTCTCAAAACAAATTACTATTTAAGTAATGATTTTTCAAAATTCTAATCAATTACTGAATGGCTATTATTAATGTAATGCAATGTAAAGCCCATTAAACTGTAAAGCATTGCAAACGCTATAATTAGACTAGAATTTGACCGAAAAATTCAATTTTCTCGAAAGTGTTTCTATAAAAAAATATATTATGAATAATGAATGATAAATGTTGTCATCTATTCTCGAGTGCATTGGTTTTCACTAACACATCCAATGCCAACAATCTATTGCTATGTTCTTTGTTCTATCAATACTACCAGTGCTATGTATTCAGAATATATTCAATTATAGGAATTATATTAAAGTTATAAAACAGTTGATAATTATTGGTCGAAAACATATAGAATGTGAAAATATGCAAATGTTTTACATTTGGCTTCAATTGCTTTACTATTAGTAACCAAAGCCAACATTAGTTCTAAATCTATTCATTTATTCTTTAATTAAAGTCTAAATTATTTTTCATTTATTAGTTGTTTATAAAATATTGTTCAAAGAAATGATTGTTTTATTGAATGTTTGACTCATTTAAAGGTATAATAAAAATGAATTCATAATCACTTACATCGTTGTTGTCGAGAAACAAACCCACGACCAAAGGGGCTATAAATCCGGGTAAACTTGCAAATGAATTCTGAAAACCATAAAGTGTTCCGGCATAATCAGGTGCGATATCCATCACGAGAAGTGAATCACCACCTGATATGAGTCCCAATAAAATCATTCCTAATATGAGTAATAATATAACAATGTTTTGATCGCAACCGACGAGAGGAATGACAGCCATGAGGATAGCGGCGCCCACTAATGCCAGGGTCTCAAACACTTTGCGAGAAACGGTTCGATTCAATAATCGTTTCTTTTCGACCACATCTGCAATATATCCGAAGAATAGAAGGGAAGCACTGAATGCAATATAGACGCCAGCGTTTATGATACCGTTCTGTCAATCAATCAATTTTTGAATATTTTTGACAAAATTTATGATAAAAATCAATACCATATTCAACGACATGTGTAAAATGGATTCGAGATATACAGGAAGTTTGGACATAAGGAACAGATTTCCCCAAGAATTACAGAATTTAGAGATTAATAGAACCCAGACTTGTTTTGACGTGAGAATTGAACCCCAGGGCACATACACCTTGCGCTTCCTTTTTGAACTGGCCGTTACGTTTGCCTGAATATAAAATAATTCTTTTCCTCTTATCCGCGGGTGCTCTGAGGGTGTGCTATAGACAACATATATCCAAGGAATAAAGCACAGACAACCCCCTATTCCAAGCACATAGAACACTGAGGGCCAGCCCCCTGCGAACCCATATTGGGATAGGTATGCAGATAATGGATTTGTTAGTACAGCTCCAATATTTCCTCCCACGACTATTACCGCAACCGATAGACTTCTCTCTTGTATTGGCACCCAATGGGCAAACAATGTATACAACGATGGCGTCAAAACTCCCTATAATTTGATGATTAGTTAACATTCAAAAGCATTGTCTCAAACCTGGACTAATCCCGTGAGCACTCGAACGGCAATCAATGAATAGATGTTCCAAAAGGAACAAATCGGAACAATTAGAGTCAAAAGGCTTGAGCTTAATATTGAAGCCGCACAAAGCCATCGGCTGCCAAAATAGTCAGCTAACTGTCCACCGAAGATATTGGTGACAATATATCCATAATAATAGGCACCTAAGATTACGCCTTGCATTGATTCTGTCCATTCAAAGTCACCCTCGACCTCCTTTGGGTTGGAATTCAAATGTTAATTAATATGATTTGATTTGATTGAAGCCATGCCATACATCTTCGGGATGGGTAGTGTTGGCCATCAGATTGGGACAGGTATTATACAGGTGTGTAGTGTTAGGCCTCTTAACCATCGCAACGATAGTTAGATTGACATTAGTTCTCATTGAATAAGACAATGCATTAATAACTCCACTCATTATAACCACTAAATAGCGGACAGGAATACCAGCTATAATTGGGTTCAATTGAAAAACATTTGATTAAGGGTTTGAAAATAATAACATTTTTAAAAAGACTGAAAACGACTGAAAATTTTGAGATAATATTAACAAATACCTAATCCGTGTTTTCGGAGGCTTTTCACAGCTTTTTTCGCTGATATGACTGATTCGTTTCGAGTGTTATTCCTGTTATTCATTATTTCAGTTTATTTTCTCCAAAAACCCTTTAAATAACAAAATTTCATTCAATTTATTATTGAATTTAAGTTAAAAAATATTGAATTTGATTTAATTTGTTTATAATTATAATAAAAGAATTTTTTGAATTTGATTTCTCTTTCAAATTAATTGTGAATAAAAATCACTTTTTTATAAGACTTTATATTGTTTTCAAAATCATATAAAACTTATAAAAAATACTTTTAATGACGAAAATATTAGTCAAACAAAGTCTCAAATGACTGAAGCAATCAAAAATGTGTAATAAAAACCATAATATTTTTTCAAATTTGAGGTCATTTGAAATTATTTTAATGATTACAAGTATTAATAAAATATATATACAATCAGTACTACTATAATGAGTTGTAACCAAAAGTCATTAAGTTTTGTTATACCTTTTATTACTTTTATATTTGTGTTCATCACTTATATCAGCGCTAATACAAAGTCTAATTACAATATTCTCTCATTTAATGCTTTGAATGCTTTATGAGTTATTATTGGATTTTCATTTTAATCTTCGTTCACTTCAATCACATTTGACATTGATTTTGGGGTTAATAACGAAATGTCAATTCCTTTAAATGACATTTCACTATAAAATTCATTGCTTTTCGTCATATTCTTAACATTTTTATATCATTTCCATATCAAACGATGTCTTCATTTATAGCCTATTATTTATTATCGAAATATTTCTATTCATTTCTCAACATTTGTGCGAATAATATATTATATTGTTTTACGATTTATATATTATTATCATTTCGTCACAAAGTGTGACCAATGCTATAAACAACTCCTTTATCTTTATTATAAATTCGGTCATCACCTATAGTTTGTGCCGGAGTACATACAGTCCATAAACATTCCGTTGAATTTATTTCTTTAAATATAAGAAACTGGAAAACAGACGGAGTTTATGGACTTTGGATGCAATTCATATAATATAATGACTTTCAATAAGCAATCATTTCTTTTGAATTTATTACAATAAATGTATTTTAAATTGCCTTTATATAGCCCTAAACTATCCAAGGGTATATTTGTTTTATTTCTTATAAGTAGAAAAATGTATTTCTTTATTAATGGCATAATGTTTTGAAGCAATAAAGTTGTGAAACATTTCGGGTGATATTTGTTTCGTTTGACCATTGGATCAAAATGTGTCGTATGTTATATGAGACGTAAGATTGAAACAATGATCCGACACATTATCATGTTATGTAATGTTATCAATTCCTAGAATCATATCTCTCTTTTGCACCCGGGTTTTGTCAAACAAAAACTAAATATTAATTAATAAAATTTATAAAATTATTTCATTATTTTGTGTTAATTTGTTTATAATGTAATTATTGAGTGAAATGTTTGCTTAGAATACAATGAATGAAAATTATTTTATAAGTGATTACAAAATAACTCAATATTCAGAATCCTTTTATGAATTTCAAGTAAATCTTTTTCATATGTTATAATAGTATTTGTTTTGTCTTTATTTTGTTTAACTTTATTTTTTATGATTAAATCGATTTTATATTCAAATTCTGATTATTTTTACGATTTATATCATTTACAAAAACTTGTCTCTCATTCACATCGCATACAAATGAAGTCAATTATAATAAATATATTCACAAAATCACAAAAAAATTGATTTACTTTATTTAGAAAATATGTTCGCTTTTCGTGTTTTCGCATTGAAAGAATAATTACTAATTACTCAAACAAGTTATACCCCTTTCGGAGAAATACTCTTTTTTTATAAATAGATTCAATTATAATATCAATTAATGATTTTCTGAATAAAAATGAAAATGTTGTATAATTTGTATTTTTATATCAAATCTATTCAAAGTGTTGTTTACTAATAGACAGACATTAAAACCTGATTTGAAACTATGAAACACTAAAAATGCGTCCAAAAGCTATTTGGTTAGTATTTTTGATAAGGATTTGGAGATATTTTTCTATAAATATTTCATATCTAATCCTATACTGAAACTAACGAACGATTTTTACTTTCAATTTTTGCTATTTCGGATCACAAGCCAACAGAAATGAGCAAGGTGAACATCATATGGCTATAAATATTATTGCGAATCTCTCTTATATATTATGGCATCTGTTTATAGATTTGAATTTTATATTTAAATTCAATAATTCATTTAATACTCGTTTCAGCCATTAGTATAAATACATAAAATATTGTTTAATTTTGTTGATTATCGTCTCTAATGAGTAATGAAAATTCATGAAATGATTTCAATATTCAAATTGTTTTGAATGAAAGTGAAGTGAAGTTTCGTTTTTGTTATATTCAATACACAAGTTTTGGACAATAATTACTATTTTTTATGCTTTGAAAACTATATTCAATTCAAAATTAAATCAAAATTTGTTTCCAATATTTCTTTAATGAATAATTGATAAAAGAAATGAATTTACTATTAATTACATATATTTTTCTTGATTTCATTTTCTCAACAAATGATGAATTATTTTACTTTCAATTTATTTCTTTACTTTTAATGGTTTTTAACTGAAATCAATACCAATCGACACGTGTTTGAACTTATAGAATATATCCCATAAAAAAGTAAGAATTAATACAAAAGCAATGATTAAGTGATTTTGAAATCGATAGAAAATGACAAAAATAAACCGATCGTTGATTTTCAATAACATTGTGTATTGAATACAAGATTTTTTTGTGAAATCCATTCCTTAATTGAACCAAAAAAATTGAATTCAGAACAAAATTAATGATATAACCAGAGATAATAAGGTTAACCTTGTTTATAAATGCAGTTAAATGTGCTTTATTTAGTCATTTGAGATATTTATGTTTTTTGAAATAAATTTTTATTATTCAATATATTCTTTGATAGTATTAATGAACTCAAAATGCATTTGAATTTAATGTCGAAGTGTTGTGTTGTATCACCTTGGTCATCACCTTTTTGTTTATGTATTTCTTAAAATAATCCCTAAATACAAGTATTGACTGAAAAAGTGATGTATTTTTTTAACTTTATATCTGATTTCATAAATCCTTATCAAAACGTCTGATACAACTGTTTTTGGTTTATATGTTCAATGAATTCTAAGAATAATATTAAGAATTGGCTTTAATATTATATTTATTTTCTCTAAAAAATCAAAATAATATATTTTTATTTTTTCTGAGAATTTTTTGATAATTTTGATTTCAATTCATATATTAAGTAAATCAGTGAAAAGCAAGAATTAATTCCAGAACAAATTCTAGAGACATTATTTATTGTAATAACCCTTTCTCAGGGGTTTTTGTCAACAAAAGCCAGTACTCATTT
>JAQIXR010000429.1:0-28071 GCA_034700825.1 Quadroppia sp. Gr-Ori-00064 | reverse complement strand
TTTACATACGGTTCCGTTGTTTAGACCACAGAAGACATGACCCCAATTGAAGTCAAGACAATAGATCTCACAATTCATGTCAATTGTCATCAATAGTCGACACGAAATTGCATTGAAAGCTCTCAACTTCTTGTCTTTACCGGAAGTGTACAGAATATATGTGTCCGAAGAGTCTATATGTTGGGTAATGATCATCGAAAAGACAGACCCCTCATGTCCTTCGAGTCTCACCATTAGATTCTTGTCGTTTATATGATATCTACGAACCGAACAATCATTGAAAGCGACGAATAAATAGTCTTTAAATGATTTCATTGTTATAATCATTTGAGAGGTCTTTGACTTCGGACCAGAGATTGCTTTGAATGAGCCGATGGTGTAGTGGACAGTCTGTTCGTATTCAGTGTTCGTTCGATAATATTTTAACTGTGAATTAGAGATGGCATTAACGGTGGGTGTGATCGACGTGCGGTCAACGGTGGGTGCGATCGGCGTCCGATTAGCTGTGGGTGCGATCGGCCTGCGGTCAACTGTGGGTGCGATCGGTGTCCGATCAACGGTGGGTTCATTCGGTGTCCGATTAGCTGTGGGTGCGGTCGGCGTGCGGTCAACGGTGTGTGGGATCGGCGTCCGATGAACGGTGTGTGCGATCGGCGTATTCAACACATTTTCATCAATAGTATTGCAAGTGTTATGTTCTTCAGGAGCTTCTAGAGAACTACTAGAGCTCTGATAAACAGCCTTTGAATTTGCTTTCTTTTGAACATTGGTTTCTCTTTCTGATCTTATACCCGGGTCTTCGATGTACTCAACTTCTTCAACAGGTTCTGTGCCATAATCCTCGTCATCGCTTCCAAAGGCTTTAGGTCTGGAACTGTCGGCTATCAGTTGGTCATTGCCTTTGGTTGCGAACAGACGGTTAGCGCGAGAACAGGAAGGCCTGACTGGTTTGGAAGTGCGAACACCACTCGTCACCTGAGGGGCAAAAGGGGTTTGTTGTCGACGGTTCACTTTGGGTGATATTGGGTTCGGTTTTGGCGTTTCAAATGGTTTACTAAATTTGACATTTTTTGAGATTTCTTTGTGAGTATTATCTCTTGAGTGAGTCTTTTCGGTAATTGTCTTCACTTTTTTGGGAGAAGACATCTGAGAGGATATAGTGTTGGGTCGTTTTAGAGCCGGTTTCATGACATTTGATCCAGATTTTGATTGACTAGAATTGGGAACTGATTTTCTGACAACAGAACCCAAATCTGAATTTCTTTTTGACGACAACTGATTTCTATTTAATGACAACTGATGTCCTTTTGTTGGAAACTGATCTCCTTTTGACGACAACTGACCTCTATTTGATGGCAACTGATCTCTATTTGATGGCAACTGATCTCTATTTGATGGCAACTGATCTCTATTTGATGGCAACTGATCTCCTTTTGACGACAACTGATCTCTTTTATTGCGATTTTCCATTTCTTTCAACACTGACTGAATCTTTTGTTCCAACAATTCTTCTTCTGATTCGAGTTCTGTTTTATAAGTCTTGAGACGATCTCTTGTAATCATTTTGGTCTTCAATTCTTCCTCCAATTCATTGATCTGCTTCTCGACATCCTTTCGAGTCTTTTTCTTCACTCTCACTTTTTCAGTAAATGTCTTCATTTCTGCAATCAATTCATTCATTGTCTTTGGCGTCGAATCACTTAAACGGACAGCACTTTCAGACGACCCACTCTTCGGCTGATCTGAGCCTCGATTGCCATCAAGTGAGACATTCATCAATTGGTTGATGTCTTCGGCGTTCATATTATCGTAAATACGGCTCAAATTCATGGCATCAGATGTTGAATACACGGGTCTATTGGTGTCAAACATTAGGTCCGAATTCGGTCCAATGGATCCATTGTTGCCATAATTGATGGCTTGACTGGCATTGGGTGCAGAAGAAGGACCGGAGGAAGGGTTGACTGACCCCAAGAAGCGCTGATTTGCGACATTTGGCCCCAATTGAGGGAAAGGCATAGAAGGTATGGACGCACCGAACGGTCGCACCGTTTGGTTGTCCACTCCCGCAGACAATGTACTTCTTGACCGCCACTGATCTGTCGGAGCCATCGGTGGCCGTCTGTTCCACGACTCAGACAATGGTCTACTCATGTCTCAATCGGTTGACAAATACTATTCATTGAAAACGAAATACAATTTTTATGTTGTTTTTCATTCAACTTATGTTTGAATTCATTTCAAGTGATGTAATAAAAAGTGATTTTCAATGACTTTACACAAACAACGAAACGCTTTTCTGTGTATTATTTGTGTACAAAAACAGGTCAATGAAAACCATTGACTCGTAATTGAAGTGTCATTTCAATTGTGTCTCTCTTTATATTAATATGAATGAAGAAATTCATTGAAATTTAAATATTTTTCACAAAAAAAAAAAAATATTTTTGTGAAAAACTAAATAAAGTTATGTTTGGTTTGTGTTGAAAAATAAACCGTCTGTATATCAAAATCAGGGGCTTTTTATTAGCACTCAGGGGGTCATTTGAAAGGAGTATCAAATGTTGGCCAATGATCAGGGGGTTAGGAGTCAGGGGTCAAATATGACAATAAATTCTAAACAAAATGACATAAAACTTAAGCAAAACTTTTCTCTCACTTCAAAACAAAGAATAGCTACATGTGAGAATGATCTTGGGCACGTGTTAGGGCTAGCCCAAACTAGTAATGCATAAAGCATTACAAACAAAATAAAATATTTAAATATTATTTTTATTGAAATTAATTAAAAATATTAATTAAAATTTTAAAAGGGAAAGTTTTAAATAAATAAATTTAATTAAAATTTGTAATTATATAATTAGTATTATTACAAAAATTGTTTTAAAGTTTATTTTCTATATTTTTAACTTCGCTTTCGTAAGAACGAAGTATATAATTTTGGTCTGTAACCCCTCCACCCCCCCCCCGCTGATTGACATACACTTAGATGTATTTTCCATAGAAGTCTATGTTAAAAGTGCATTTACCATAGAAATACATGTAATCGCCATAGACGGCAATGTAATTTCCATAGAGTGCCATATAAAAAATATGTGTAATACTGGAAAATCCCATAGACTTTAATTTTAAAGTATGAAAATGGTTTCTAAATATCGACTTGGTCTGTACCCCCCCCCCCACTCGTTGTTAATATAAGCAATTTTTCTCGTTGTTAATATAAGCAATTTTTATCGGTGTTAATATAAGCAATCAAGTGTAAGCCTTTGATGACTTACTTCTGACCGCTTTATCGAAATGAAAGACAAACGAAAAACAGTGTTAAGAGAAAAACGATTTTTTATTCAAATTATTCGACTATTCGTATAGACATTCAGTCGAGCTCTGCGTTATCGCAGAGAAAATGCGCTTTAGTTAGAGTTTTGGCGCAAATGTCGTCACTGACATCCAGTGGACGACAGTCCCCGACGGCCAGCCCGCGTCCGTGGGCCTTAATCGGCGTCAGCTTCGTTCCATCGGTTCGCGAGGGAGACCGACAGACTCTGAGACAGGGGATCGATTGGGATGATTGCGACGACTTTCGCGTCTTGAGGCGAGGAATCGGTGTGAAAGTTGACGGGGTCGACCACAAGGTCAGAGAGGTCGGTGACGACCAGCTCGTATCCCATGGCGACGACAAGGGAGGGGCCAAAAGTGATGGTGTCGGCATTGTTGACATATACGATGTTTTTGGCTTCCATTGCGACTGTGCTTTGTTTATGCGACTATTCGTATAGACATTCAGTCAAGCTCTGCGTTATCGCAGAGAAAATGCGCTTTAGTTAGAGTTTTGGCGCAAATGTCGTCACTGACATCCAGTGGACGACACAAGTAATAATAAGCAATAAGCAGTTATGTTTTAGTCTCTCCAGGAACATTTGGTTTGGTTCTAATATTTATGAATTAAAAATGAAACGAAAGCGAAGTTAAGGTATAGATTTGGTTCAAATCTAATGAACGTCTCTCTTGTTTTACCAATAATTAGTATTTTTGAAAAATATGTATTTGTTGCCCAAAAGGCATCACTGTTATATGTTTTTGATATGCTCGCAAACAAAAAATGTGTATCTTGAAATTTTTGCAAGATAATTGTCTATTGCCCCCTTTTTATTGTATATAACGCGTGCCTAATATTCTTTAAAATTTCAATGTATTGCGCAATCATGTGAGAAAAACTATATAGCACTGCCTTTGGCTGTGTCTCACATGTAGCTGCTCTTTGCTTCAAAACCCAAACGACAGATGTCTTCGTAATTGCATTCAAAACACATGTGTTTTCACTACGAATATAAACATTGAATTTTAAACTCATTTTTGATTTTGTTTTTAAATTCATTTAAAATTAAATCAATTTTCGAATAAATGGCGAAAAAAGTGTTTATAAGAAATAAAAGTGAAAATAAATTTTCAAAAAAGAAGAAAAATGTCAATTGTTTGATGTGTGACCCCCTGGGCGGAGGCGGGTTGGGGTCAGGGGGTTAGAGGGGTATCTCTTCATAGAAAACCATTATAAAGACAACAAACGATAACAGCATTGAGTTTGTGGACAATGAGGTGACAAATGCAAAGAATGACACCTTTGGTGGTAATGAAGACAATTCAAGTGACGATAATTACGAAGAAATGCGATTAAATGCCAATAAGACACAGAAGAACAAGAGATCCGGAAGTTTTCAGTCGATGGGATTCAGCTATAATACACTCAAAGGTGTTCTTCGAAAGGGGTATAGAATTTTCGACATCCATTCAGTTGATAATGAGTGGCAAAGACGTGGTTGCGATGATCTGAACCGGAAGTGGAAAGACGGCGACGTTTTTTGCTACCGATTTTGGATCAATTGAAGACCCGATATCACACCTGAAGGACATTCTCGACAACAATCAGATCCAGTGCTCCTATTCGTACAGCCCTTTGAATTTCGTGGCGAAGACTATTGAGTGCTAATAACGAGACGTAATTCATGGACGACTTCCCACTCAAAGCCAAACCCACAGAAATGGTGTCCACGAAAAAAAGGAGACAATAATAATGTTTAAATGCATACCACTATTCCGTGGATGCAATCGTCAGATCGATTACATCGACAAAAGACACTGTTCTTTGCCTAACATACCCGACGATGTCCTACGCTATACCCGAACGCTCGAAGAGCTCTTCCTCGACGCCAATCACATCCGCGATCTGCCGAAAGTAGTGACCACTTTATCATCACTTTCTCTTCTAGTCTTTAAAACTTGTTTCTCTTTATCTCATAATCACATCCAATGACCACTTCATTGACGACATCTTTCTCTTCATTTCAGGGTTTGTTTCGTCTGACAAAACTTCGTCGACTGAGTCTATCGGACAATGAGATCTGTCGTCTACCACAAGATGTCTCGAATCTGATCAGTTTGGTTGAGTTGGATGTGTCGAAGAACGACATCCCAGACATACCCGACAACATTAAATACCTTAAATGCCTACAAATCGCAGATTTCAGTTCAAATCCATTGCAAATGTGAGCACAAGACCAAAAGCATACATTCCTCTCCAAAAGCATACTTTCCTCTCATTTGTTGTTTTCATTAAATATTTCGCTTAGTTTTCAAAAAACTTTTTCAAAACTTTTTTTAAGCAATCGTTTATTAATTGTTTGAATGGTTTTTATCTTTGTTTTCACCCATAGATTGCCCACAGGTTTCACTCAACTACGAAGCCTGACATCACTGGCGCTGAACGACATCTCTCTTCAACAGTTGCCCAACGATTTCGGTTCGCTAAACAATTTAGAGTCACTCGAGTTGAGGGAAAACCTACTGAAGAGTCTTCCTCCGAGTGTCTCGTTTTTGGTACGCCTCGAGCGCCTCGACTTAGGCTCCAATGACATCGAAGAGTTGCCGGAAGTGATCGGCCAATTGCCGAAACTGCAGGAGCTGTGGCTCGACTGCAACGAGTTGAGTACATTGCCCAAAGAGATCGGCCAACTGAAGAGGTTGTCGTGTCTGGACGTCAGTGAGAACCGCTTGGAGTACTTGCCCGAAGAGATCGCAGGTTTGGAGAGTTTAACGGATTTGCATTTGTCTCAGAACTGTTTGGAGACCCTTCCCGACGGCATCGGCCAGTTGTCCAAACTGTTGATCTTCAAAGTGGATCAGAATCGGCTACTGTCACTGAATCCGACGATCGGCGGCTGCTCTGCACTCCAGGAGCTGATACTGACGGAGAACATGCTGTCAGAGCTTCCGCCGACGATCGGAAATCTGGTCCATTTGACGAACTTCAACGTCGACCGAAACCACTTGGAAGAGTTGCCGCCACAGATCGGGAACCTGACCCGACTCGGGGTCCTTTCCCTCCGTGACAATCGTATTACTCACCTTCCCGTAGAGATCGGACAACTGCGCGAATTGCGTGTGTTTGACGTCTCGGGCAATCGTCTCAATCACCTCCCCTTCACCATCACTGCGCTCAACCTGAAGGCGCTCTGGTTGGCCGAGAACCAATCGCAGCCACTGTTGAAGTTCCAGACCGACTATGACGAACAGAGCCGTATGAAAGTGTTGACCTGTTTTCTGTTACCACAACAGGAGTACAACCCCACGAGCTTAGGTATGGCCTGACTGTGCGATTGGGTTTCATTTGTTCTCTCATTTTTTTTATCGCAATTTTTTTATCGCATTTTCTATTGAAAAATGAAATTCAAATCAATTTTTTTTAAACGAGTTTTTAATTTCATAACAAATATAAATATAATAAAAAAAAGCATTTGTTTTCAAAAGCAAACGATTATGGCTTTAGTTATTCCTCGAGTCTTCTGACCTTGACTTTTATGATAAGATAGCTCTGGAATGAGAGAAATGTTTACAGTTGTGAATCAGTGTTAATATCGCTTTCAATACACAAATCGTTTATTTATTTGTTATTTTTTGTCATTTATTTTCAATCATTTTATCTATCATTTTATCAAATATTTTTCATTTGCTATTATTTTTCACTTTTATTAAAACAAATAATAATACCATTTAAGGGGTTATTAGTGTAAAGATCCAGGGTTTTGGGTCAAGAGGTTTCATAGCACTTATATTCTTGAAATGTTTGAATATTAGCGGAAAGGCTTCAAAAGGCTTTCCTATCTGTGTATTAACTGAACGATTATTTATGTGTTTTTTCGTCAATACGTTTGTTTAGACACCTTTGCGGACAACAGCCTCGAGAGGGCCAACAGTATTAATTGGGATCAGCCCCGACACACGGCCGTCAAGTTCGCTGAGGCCAGTGATGACGAAGACAAGAGTGAGCCCATCGTCAACACAGCCGTCAGTGAGAATCTGTTGAATTTTGTCCGTCACGACACACCTCATCCCAGGGAACTGAAGGCCAGACACCATAAACTGTTCCAAAAGGATAGCAAAGAGCTGTCGACCGATGATAAGGATGTGATGCCGACAACCAATAACACTGATTCCGTCCAAACCAATCAACGCAACAGCACCGCATCCACAGAATCGGCCGATTCGTACGCCTCGTCCGTTATCATCAAAAGTGACTCAGAATTGGCGGCAGCGCCTGGAGTGGAGGACATGGATATCAGCAGAAGAGATGAGAGCGCATCACAAGTGGACTCCAAAGCAAAGAAAGCCATGACTTCATCTGAATCGGAAAGCGATCACTACCTGAGCGAAGAGAACAAACACGTGGGCTTTACTGGTTTCGAAGAAGACCACGAATTGCTCGATGAAGACGATGAGGAAAGGGCGGAATGGCATAACAAATTACATCGAAGGGATACTCCCCATCACCTCAAGAACAAACGGATCCACTCGAACAAAGACGATCAGCAAAGGGTGGCCTCGATATTGGCCGAAGCGATGAAACATAAAGACCACAACCCTTTACGGCAGACCTCATCTCATGGGGAAAGTATGAGCGGCGGAGACAATGAGTCGTTGCGGACGGTGTCGTCGGTATCGAATACCGCGCCGTCTGTTTCGCGGATGAGTTCTTATAGTAACGTAGAGTTGATTCAAATGCAATTGAGAGTCAAGAGAACGAGTGGTGGACTGGGATTGAGTATCGCCGGCGGTTTGGGTTCGTCTCCATACAGGGGCGACGACGAAGGCATCTTTGTCTCACGTATCACTGATGGAGGGCCAGCAGATGTGGCCGGCCTTTGTGTCAGTGATAAAATACTGTCCGTAAACGGCGTTGAATTCGCCGAAATAGATCACTACAAAGCGGTCGACGCTCTCAAGTCGGCGGGAATGGACTTCTTTGTCGTTATCATTAGAGAAGTGCCTCTAAAAGCGAGTTCAGCGAACGCTTCCTTAGAGAAAGTGACCCAAAGATCACCCAAAAAACCCACTCAACTGATGACACCGAAACCCATCCATCAAAACGGAGACATCGGTTCGACGCCAAACACATCGACATCTCTGCCACAGACGCCTGACTTCGGTCTGAAGCGACAAATCATTTACGCGACACTTATTCGCAACCAAAACGGACTGGGATTCAGTATAGGAGGCGGTGTCGGCGGAACGCCATACAAGGAAGGGTCGGACAGTATTTATATATCCCGTATCGCCGAAGGGGGCGCCGCCGACCACGACAGGAAACTGATGGTCGGCGATCGAGTGCTTTCCATCAATGGCGTCGATGTCGAAGGCCTGCGACACGAACAGGTGGTGGCGATGTTGACCGGTCTCGAGAGGTTCGTGCGTGTCGTCATCGAAAGAGACGGTCCGGAGGGCTTCGATGACAAGTCGCCCAAAGGTTATGGTCGTTCTTACTCTGGACTCTATGCCTCGTCTTATATGGCGAACCGGCCCTCATATACCGGCTCTTACAGACGGCCGACATTGGGTTCGGTCAGTAGTCTGGGCGGTGACGACGCCAAGTCAGCGCCAGTGACCCCGACATCCACACTCCCTCCCGGCTCTCGTCCGACATATTCAATATACACTAAACTCCCGGGCCTTCGCAATGACATTGTCGGCACTCATTCCAGTGCCACTCTTCCCAATCAAAATACCAGTGCCTCTGCAATCAATCCATCCCTCATCACCAGAAGTGCCTCTTCTTGTCTCACCTCTAATGGTCTGTCTTTGAGAACAATTGATTTAAAGCAATTATTATTATTGAATACCCCTCTAATCAGGTGCCAAATCGTTGTCCACCCCTACAAGTGATGGTCCATTGCTTAGCGTAACCGTTCAAAAGCCAGAGCTTGTGTCCAAATTCGACAGTCCATTAGAAGCCCAGTTCCCAGAGGCGCCGACAGAGGTGGGCGTCTTCACGGAAGTGATCACTAAAACGACATACACTGAGAATGTCGTGACGAGAGTTACCAATAATATCCTCTCTTTGCCGCCCATAGAAGAGGTCAGACATTCGTTGACTAATTGTTTTCTAAACCAAAAAATGCTTTTATTTCTATAGACCGTAACTCTTGTCAAATCTGAAGGACCGCTTGGGCTCAGTATTATCGGCGGCTCAGGTAAGCACTGATACGTTTTTTGTCATCATTTGATCTAATTGTTGACATTGTTTGACACCGAAAGATCATTCATGCCATCCCTTCGGCGGAAGCGAACCCGGAATTTTCGTATCGAAAGTAAGAGCTCTTTCGAAAAGCATTTGTTTATTCGTTTGACTAAACCTTGTTTTTTTGGTGTCGGTGCTCACAGGTTGTCACCGACGGTCTCGCCTCCAAAACCGGAAAAATCCGAATTGGGGACCGACTGGTGAACGTTAACGGCGTCGATGTGTCCAAAGCGACGCATAACGAAGCAGTCGATGCCCTATTGAGGCCATTGAAACAGTTGACGCTCACTGTTAGACATGAGTCGCTGCCCATAGGATGGAAGGTTAGCACCCAATTGTCTTGCATTACATCCACAACTCAATTGACTTTTGTTTGACTCAAAAACTATTTTCTCTCTTCGATAATAAACTAATCACTTATTCATGTCTTTGACTCCTATTTGTTCCGGACATAACAGTGTCGTCCACTCGATGTTAGCGTAAGAGTTCTCTCAAATAATATTTAGTTTTTTGTTTATGTTTTCCAATAACTCTGTAATCCTTTCCTCACTTCAGTTCTGGTGTTTTTGTTCACATTTTTTGTTCACATATTTTTTTTGGAAAAATATTTTCTAAATTTTTGTTTAATTTTTGATATTTTTTCGACATTTTTATTAGGAATTAATTATACATAAATTGCCGACAGAGAAGTTAGGTATGAATGTGAAGGGTGGGGCCACCGGCCAGCCCGGGAACCCATTAGATAAGGACGACGAGGGTGTGTTCATATCGAAGATCAATGCCAACGGCGCCGCCGCCAGAGATGGACGCCTTAGGCCTGGGATGAGAATTATCGAAGTGAATGGCGTCTCGTTATTAGGGGCCACACATCAGGAGTCTGTCCACGCCTTACGAAACACCGGCAATAAGATTGTGCTCTTAGTATGCGATGGTTACGACCCGTTGGATGTGTCGAAGCGTTCGTCCAACATATCGGAGACCCCGACGCCGACATCGCCCACAACCAGGAGTTTCAAATCGTTTTCATCGCTCGACAGAGAAGACGACGACGTGTTCACCACATCCTCGTCGAAGTCGACGGAACACATTGTGGACAACAGTTCAGAATTTATTTCTAAGTCGAAGGAAACAAAGGAGTTGTCGAAGAAGAGTCAGTCATCGCTTGTGGCCAATAATGCCGTCACTCATAGCGAAGACATGCCTTTAGCCGAACAGAAGAATGTCGACCAAATAGTCATAGATGTCGTCAAAGCTGCGGAACAGTTGTCAAAACATACGACACAAAGCAATGCATCTAAAGAGCAAAAGACGACAACCGTTATTATGAAGAAACACAACGTCAACACTGGTGTCAACTCTAACGTTCCCCAACAACAGGCGACGACCGTAAGTGCCTTTCCTTTGGATGCATAACATCAATACAATTGGTTTTTACGACAAAATATTTGCAAAGTTTTAACGAAAAATAGATTATTTTTTTGTATAACTTTTGCAAATGTTTTGTCTTCTCATTAATGGCTATAAAAATCTTATTTCTTCTAAAACATGACTTTTTTCTTCACTTACTTTCCCTTCTATTCCCCATCCGAACAGAGATGAAGCGAAAGACAGCATATCTTTGTCTTAACAATAGATACCAAAATCAATGTCATATCGATTTCGAGCACCGATTCAATGAATTTCTGTCTCAAAAACACTTTTGATGAGCTTTTTGTCGATTAATGTATTAATTGTTTTCTAATGTCATTTGATATATATTTTTCGTAAATACTAATGATATGAAAGTCTTTTTGAACTAAAAAAACGAAATTATATTTTAATTATCAATGAATTTATGAAATGCACGAAATGTTTGTCAATTTAGATATGCATTCATTGAATGAAATTATCATTTCTTTTCATTTCTTTTCATTTCTTTTCATTTCTTTTCATTTGTTTTCATTTGTTTTGAATTAATATTTATTGAGTTTTTTTTGCTTACATTTTTCTGTTGACTCTAACCCTTAGCCACCCGTTTCTGTTCGACTTAACACTAAGAGTCCGAACCTTTCATCGCATGCGAGCTCTCCAGCACAGAGTCCTTCTCCCAATCCTTCCCGTTCATCGACGCCTATCAAAACGAGAACTCCATCGCCTGTACTAAAGATAACCCCAAATAAGGCTTCGCCCAAACCATTGGTGGACGACTTGAGTCCAATGCTCGACCCCTATCAGACGTCCAAAATACCCGGCGCCAAACCACCCAAACCCGACAAACCGCCAAAGCCAAGGAATCTGCTGCTGATGTCTCAGAAGAGCACCGAATCGCCAGAATGGCTGACTTTCAGCGAAAAGAAGCGCCGATTCGAACAGGGATTGCAGTCGAAGACCGAAACGAAGTCCATTGAACGGAACGAATCGTATTCTGAGAGCAAACGATTCAGTTATCTCTCGGCCGACGAACTCGAGAAACTCAAAGAAGAAGACGCAAAAAAGTTGGCCAACCTTACAGAGGAACAGATCAAATCGATGGTCTCGATGGCCGAAGAAGAGGACGACGACGACGAACACGACGAGTCGTTCGACCACTTCGTCACCGAAGAGTTCTCCGAAGACATGGATTCAGATAATAAGAAAGTGTTTCGGACGGCGAAAGCGGAACGTCGTTATAAAGAGCGGATCAAAAAGGGAGGAATGGATTTCGATCTCGATTTTGAGCAACAGCTCCAACACCTGACGCCTAACCAGAGGCGAGCTCTCGAAGCGGAGAAGCGGGCGCTTTGGCGTCAGGCGAGGCTTAAGTCGATAGAAGACGACGCCATGAGAGCACAGATGGTTAATGCGAAGATCAAAGAGATGAGCGATCAGATGGAAGGACCCAAAAGACCCGTCTCACCCAAAATGAAAATCGTCAACATTGACATCGAAGTCGAAGACTCGGATCCGAACGGTATATACCAGTGATTTGATAACTGGAGTCGACTTTTGATCTCATCTTTGTTTGTGATCTCATTCTCACAGATAAGACGAATCGAAGCACTTCTTCTGCCAGTGATATCTCGCCGTTAAGTAATAGCAGTGATGGCGTCGGCCGCTATCAGCGCAGACCGGGCACAGCACCGGCAGGTCATACAGACAGTGATTCACCAAAACATTGAAGACATCTATAATTAAATATAAATATATTTTTATTATTTTTTAGACAACACTTTTAGAGCTATTATTTCACAGCGAATCTAATTATTTATAACTTTTACCCCCTTTTTATGCTGAGCTCTACTTAACAAAAGACAGTGTTTTTCAATAGCTTTTTAAAAAGATTTATTAGTTTTTTATTAATCTTGTAATTGATTTCATCAATGATTTCATCGTTTATTTAAAAATGATTTTATTTTTAGGCAAAAAAATCGCTTTATTTTTAAATAATATATTAATGAAAAAAACATAGCATTGAATGTCATGTCAATCCTATGCAGCAATTCTTCATTTATCTGCAGCTCTTTTAATCTGTTTTTCAATTTATATAAATATTTTTGTTTGCATTTTATTTAAAAAAAACATTTTTTTGTTTTTTTTCTTAACATTTATTTTTAAACATAAATTCAATGATATTTTTATCGCACTTTTGTTTTTCCGATGCAATGAATGGTTGTTTGAATTGAGAAAAGAGTTTTTTTTTTGAAGAAAATCATAAACAAAAACATTGTATACAAACGAAAAAACTTCACCGAAAAAAGCACACGATTTTTGTGTTCAAAAAAATGAGTTGAATTTAAGAGAAAAAAAATATTTGATTTTTGTAATAAGTTTTCACTTTTGGCGACATTTGAAACAATTCATTGAATGCTGTGATTTCTTCACTTTATTTGGTTATTGAATATTAAAAAAAAGTTATAATAAATCAAAAACTTTTGTTTTATTTCAAAAATTGCTATCAATTTATTTCAACGCCGGATATGATTCTTGTGGTCACTCTTTGGCAACAATTTTGTCATTCATTTCATTTTATTTGAAAATAATTTTTTTTATTTCATTTAATATAACTTTTAATTTAATTAACGATTTATTGCTTAAATAAAAGACATTTCGTTTGACAACAAATGAATGATTGAAGTCATGAAGACATCACTTGTCAGACGTCGACGAATGTGTTGTCGGTGTCTGTGAATGAGTTACTTCTGTAGGTCTTACTACTCCTCGGCTGCAATGGTATGAGAGGACTGTTCTCCTCCAGCGTCTGGACAGTGCGTCGCCGCCGGAAGACATCTCTGATTCGCATCCCTTAAGAGTTAAACAAAAAAAAACAAAAAATTTTATTAAAAAAACAAATGAAAAACAAAATCCAAAAACAAACTGATTTGACGGAAGTGGTCGTTGATGTCTGTCCTCTCGTCGGACAGGTCGATGATCCTCATGAATGAGAGACAAATGGGATCATTGACTGCCGCCAAATCAACGAAGGGTTTGTGGGAAAAGGCGTACAGATGTGCTATCGCTGCCAATAACATCTCAAAGCATATGAGGAAATCCTATCGAAGGGTCCGAACGAAGAGTCAGACAATTGTTGCACAAATCAATGCAATTGATATTCACCTGAAGATTGCGAGCGATGTCCACGTGATTCCAATCGATACCACTGGGAATGAAGGCTTTGGTTATGAAACCGATTTTGATTAATACCGATATCACAACCCCTTGACTGCAAAGGAAAGGCGTTTTGAATAACAATTGAATTCAGTTAAAAATTAACAAAAACTGACAAAAAGGAGAAAAAGACGACGGCTTTAATGCATAAGAACTTTCCCAATGGTTTCATAGGAGACAACTCATACTTATAGGCCGTATAGAAGATGACCAAACAGTACATCGCTATCTGTGTTGGGAATCAATCGGTTCTTCAGTTCTTAAGACAATTGACTGTTAAGTGAATACCATTTGAGATATATTATTGATGACCAGTAGGTATGGATAGGCATAGCCGGGCCCGTAGTGGCCCTCACCATAAACGCCAAGTATTTGAAAAAATCTATGAATTGATGGCCAAAGACATGAATGACTGATAGGGAACGGGATGTTATCATACGAACAGTGCCAGGAATGTCGTGCAGGGCCTGACGATCGTGTACTGAAGAATGCCGTGTTTGCAGCGATTCATGAATCGTCGTCCGCCGACACAGGGTGTCAGCCAACACAGGGGGAACAGGTGGTTGACGCCGGCCTTGCATTCGATCATAAACTCCATATCCATTTCATAGAACAAGAAGTTTAGCAAATATTTCATAAAAGAGTAGATCACAAACGCTTCGTAACATTCGCGAAGAGTGTCTATATATATGGCCAGCACTGGGAAGTTCATCGCCAACCACTACAGCCAGTGAGAGGACAGACATGCCATCGGATCCCAAGAGGTAAGGGAAAGACATCCGAATGAAAGGAAAACAGATATCAAATTAAAACACATATTCAGTGAAAGAAAAGACTTCTGCGAATGAGGTCTAGAAGTGGTGTCGGAAAGAGGTTGAGATAATCACCGAATTCATGGCATAGATCGGAACCATCCATAAGATCCGGACCACATATTTCTGGAGATAAGGCTTATTATAATGACTTAAATGTTGTGTTATTTCGTAAATAGACATAAAAAGTGCCAAAAAGGCCACCAATCCGGCCATCAGTGGCCACAAAGAGTCCTCATTCGACGGATCAGTTGTGTCGCTGTCGTTCTTCGCCAACCCCTGGCCATTGTCATCGATGGCCACAAGCGTTAAACCAAGCGTTAAACCAATCGGTGAACCAATCGATGACATATCCATTGTTTACAATTCAATGTCAATTGTCTTCAGCGAAAAACAAAAACCATTTAACACTTCATCTGATTTTCGATTATCATTAAATGTAACCACAATTGCATTGATGACAAACAGCTGTTGTATTCGTGGAACAGATTTATGGAAAAGAAAAACAAAACAAAAATTGATTTAAACTCAAAAGTATTTCATCGAAAGTCAGACAACAAAACCATTTGTAAACATTGTTTACGAGTTATCATATGATTGATGACTAAGAGCATCAGTTGAGCCCTTTTTGCAGAAAATACACTCCTTTTAGCGAACACATAGTTCTGTAAAAACGGCGTAACTAATGATACAATAAATTAAAGGGGCAGTTGTTATGGGCACAGGGATGGCAATGGACTGGCATCTCAAGGGCTGGTAGGAATAGGCAAAGAATTTTATTATTTTATATGTTTATAAATAAAATTTTATGGAAATTTTGTTTAATTAACTCTAACATTGAAGGCCAGTATAGATAGGGACAGACGTATAGTATATAAACAAATGTATTATTATATTTGATATCATTTTATAGAAAAATAAGTTATAAAACAATTCAATAATTATCTCAAAAATGAATTCAAAAAACAAAAGATTATATAAAATCGTTGAACCCCTGGCTATAAGTTAATCAAGTTAACCAGGTGATGAAATCTACATAAAGCCCAACCCTATTCTCACATCCCTTTCCCCTCCAATGACATACAGGTGTTAATAAAAACAGAATATATTTTTTCAGAAAAAAACTTTTTATTCGTATAAAAATTGTCATAAAATATGAATAATATATTTCATATGAAAAGGTGTTGTCATAAGAATTCAGCTTTGGTTTTGTAAGTCCTTTTCCATATATCGCACAGACATACAGTCGAGTGGAACCGATAGAATATCGTCAACGGCATCGTTACGTGGGTTATGATAGTCCAGGCCCAGAATCTATGCGCCCATACAGTCAAAGGCAATGGATATGTATTTACAGAATTAATGGCCAAAAAAGTGTTATTGAATTTCATTATAAATATTTGTATTTATTAGACATAAGTGTTATGTCTTTACCCATAGAAGTGCATCTGAACCGGATTAGAGTCGGCTCTTCTGGTCTCCAACGTGTTTATGGACCACATCGCGAAGTTGGACACCAGTAGGAATGTAACCATTTCTCGGCCAGGCTTTCGGCGCATCTGTTCAACGGAAAGACAATTATTTTAAACAAAAACTTTTCTAAAGAATAAAACGATCAAAAAAACTCGTCGTGTTTTTTGCACACCTGATCATTGGTGACGGCATAGCGCCGGGAGGCGTCCAATATGAATATGGACTGGAGTGTGGCCTGTATGAGACAGGCCAGTGCATTGATGAGCACAAGGCGTGTGTTTTGTTGCAAATTGAAGAAATGTGCGCCAATTATGGAGAACATTGTGAAGATATAGAGACCTATTTGGGCCACAATCAGCAAAATGTTGTCGAGCTCTACATTCCTATGGATATTATATCGCAATTCTCTCACCTTTTGCGAGAATTCAATGTTTTCTGTCATTAAAATTGTATTTTTTTGTGCCAAAAACTCACCTGAAATAACGCTATTAGACATGCGATGGCATTAATACAGTAAATGAATAGCTCAATGATATGCGCCTGAAGAACAGCCAGGTGCCGGAATTGTGGCTTTTTTATGAACACGAAGAATAGTATCAATGATATGATGCAAATCACTAATAGGAATATTCCTGTGAAGAGCCCCTTATGTGCTTTAGCGCAGTCCACCTGTATATAAAAATAACATTTTTTTCATAAATAACTACAAAAAAAGTTGTTTTTCTTTGCTATCATTTCATGAATTCATTAATAAGTCTATAAATAACATAAAAAACATTTCAAATGTTTATTCAAATCCAATGAATAAAACAAAACAAAAAAACTCTTTCAAGTGTTTGGTTTATAGCCAGTCATACCTGATAGTGGTGTTTGTGGTGATGGGTATGGACTACAGTCGTACTGCTCGTCGAGTGTCTGTGCTGTCTATTCGTATCACTTGGATCTGATTTTCTATTAATGTTTACACAAAAAAAAAATTCAATAAAAAAAAATATTATAATAAATATGAGGTTTGGGTTTGAATGCAAGCAATGAGTCTCTGATTTATTGACTCAAATATAATGAAAAATTCAATCTTATTTTGATTGAGATCTTCATTGAATTCTACGCCTAATTCAATAAACACTTGAATACATGCCTTTCCTCCACTCCTTTCCACATAATGTAGAGAATAGCGGCGCAAATAAGGCTGTACTCTATAGTGCAGGGGAACAGGAACTGTGAGGCGTCGCGAACCAACTCTCCGATGACGTTTGAACGGCGACACTCGCCGTGTGTCGTGTGTATGGAATGGTCGGCCAGACTTCGCTTCACGAGCGAATGGGTGGCCTGAAGGCCCGACCTATAGGAGGGGCCGATAGACTCGAGATAGTCTTCCGATATCTCTTCGACGACGTCGTCCACGTGTTCCCAAGCGATGGTGAAGTCGGGCATGAGGTCCGTGGTGTTGGGGTTCACAATGACCATGATCTGGTGCTTGGTCTCCTGGATGAGCACATGGAGCCAAACGCATATATTGGTGGCAATCATATGCATTAATCCAAACCGAGCTGTCATTCAAATGAATAATATTTTTCATTATTTTTTTCTGTTTTTTAAATTCAATTATTTATACAATGAATACAAAGACAACGAAAAGGTTTTTCCCATAAATTCTCTTCACTTAATCTACGGCTGAGTTAAAGGTCTTGTAATGTAATGACAGAAAGAGCGAGAAATGTGTTAAGAAATGGCTTTTGATGTGAATTCCACATCCAATGCAAACATAAGACTTCAATCAATTAATTAAACAACAAAAAAAATAAATTCAGAATTGTTTGCCTTTGGAATAAACTTTATATCAAGTGATGAGAAATTGATTTAAGATTTTCATTCAATGAGAAAAACATTTAACAAAACAGTCGTTAAATTCATTAAACATTAAGTCTTTTTTTGTGAAAAAAATTTCCAACAAATTTTAATACGAAAAAAATAGGAAAAGAAAATTAATTTAAGCATAAATTGAGTTTCATTTCTATAGAGCAAAACAACATTAAATATAAGTTTCAATTTTATTATACTTTAATAGCATTTATATCTAATAAACAATTTATGCGAACTTTTCTTTGTTGTTGACTTTGATGACAAAGTGTTTAAACATTTATATGGAGAAAAAGCATATAAAACAACTCATTATTCATAGCCTTGTCTAACGGAATAGTAGGTCGAGAATCGGATGAGAATATTATGAGTGCTTTTTTGAGTGAAATGAAGAGAGTTTTCAATTGAATCCAATCACTTACCGATCAGCTTATGGCGTCCTATAATGACCCGGGAGTTCATGAATATGAAGTACAGCTGAATGAACGTGAAGGCCACGTGAGAGCCAGGGGTGAAGCCATAGAGAAAGTTATAGCAATGCTCTTTCGACTCGAGTTCAAAGAATTGCGCGAATTCGAGGCCCGAGTATATCATCGAACCGATACCGAAGGCCACGGCGCCCAGTCTTAGATAGAATGACCCGCAATGGTATTGCAAGTCCAGTGAGTAGTCGTCGCTGGAGGTCTCGCTTGGGTTTCGGACGCCATTCTCCGAATCGGACGCCGACTCTGACGACGACAATGCGTTTTTTGGTAAAATTTTTTTCAAAAAGTGATGTAATTTTCCGTAGGGTTTGTTGTGGTGTCGGTGCAAAAGGAACAGATAGACGAATATGAGGAACAATATCGAACCCATGTATAAGTATAGGTAAAAGCCTTCATACCATCCGATGGGTATTCTATGAGATATCACTTCAGCCATTGGAAAACAAACCCCTGAAATGAGACACAAATGTTTGGCTTTCACTTCAATTCACTTCAATTCAAACATTGTTTTGCATTTTATAACAAAAATATTTATTTTTATAATTAAAAAAGAAATGAATATTATTTGCAAACCTATTACGACAAGTAGTTTGCAATAGAGAGCACTCAACACAGCGACCATACCGTCTACGGCGTCGGAAGATTGTCTCAGCGCCTGTATCTGCAAATTTTGTGCCTCCTTTTCGATCATTTCAGACCTCTTTCGACTATTTTCGACAACAATTCGGTTCAAATCGAAATAGTTTGGCGGAGAAGGGCTGTCATCGATGGGCGGCGACAAACGATTATCACATTTCTTGCTTTCCAGCGATATATTCCTAGTGCTCATCAAATTGAGAGCACCGATACTTCGCTCGGAATCGCTTTTCATTATCGATATGTGATTTTTATTGAATTCATTTTGATTTAAATAATGACAATTCATTTCAATTGAGTTCATCATTGAGTGTCAAATCAATTGAATTCATATCATAAGACAAATCAAAACTTTGTTTTTGATTATTATTATTATTATAAATACTTTTCAGAATTGACTGCAAAAAAATGTTCACTTTTTTTTCGTTAAACTTTTATTTCTTTCCTAAGAATCAAAATCAATGAAAGATTGGATTTTATATTGAATTGAGTTAACGATTGAGTAAATAATGAAAGGGAAAAATATATATAGTTTTTGGTGTAATATAAAACAGCGACCAATGAATGGATCAGAAAATGAAGAGCAAAATAAAGAGACGCTAAAAGTGAGAGAAATAGTTAGATATAAAATAATTGGTCGATAATTGTCTTTGACTTTAAACGGATTGTAATTTGCGAACAAAGTCTACAAACAAATATCGTATGAAAACCTTTTTTCGCAACACATAGAGAGAGTCGAGAATCTCATTTGAAAAGTGAAAGGACATTTCATTCTCAATCATAACCATTGATTGCAATATAAAGAATACGAAATCATTTTTTGATATGAGTTTTGATTCATAATTAATTGATAAGAGAATTCATGTGAAAAAATTGTATTATAGACTCACTTGTGATACAGTATTACAATTATATCCCACGTCTTCTTATGAAAAATTCCTTACATATTATAACACTTAATGGTCTTAAATGACTGAAAATATGATCTATTTATAGAAACATAATGTAAATTAAGCGGCAAATAGTGTCCACTTATGAACTGAAGAACAACTCAAATGAATGGCAAATATTTGATATCTTTGAGGTCTTTGAACGTCTCAAACGAAACACAAAATAACTGTAACTTAATATCAATCGGTCTTTATATTAAGATTTGAATTGTTTTTATTATATGAACTTTGAATGAATTTTTTCTGTCGAAAGCATTTACAGACACTTGAAAAACGATCGCATAATTAATGGCAACATATATTGATCTGCGAATCGATTGTCACTTGTTTTTCACGACACGAGAATCAGAAGAAGAGGAAGACCTTGAATGGGTAGCGACTGGAGTGGCTGACCCTAACGATAAGGATGGTAATTATGATCAGGAACAATTATCATTATCGGCAGCGACATTAACGTCGTTGTTGTTTGGCATTCATATCTCACTCTATTATAAGTGCCTGTAATTATCAGTCCATTTGCGGCACAGAATTCTTTGATCCGCAAAATAACTCTATATTAGTCTTTGAGATAATGTTTTGCTTTCAATCCATACGAAAGAGATATGTGTTTATCAAATGGTATTGTCTTCAAGTGTTTCACTAATATCGCAATCAAAACATATCTCAATTAATCCTAATATACAATCAAACACAAAATACTCTAAAAATCATATAAGAAATATATTATTATTAAAAAACATATGAAACGAAAATATATAGGAAATGAGATTTCATTGTCATTATTTGATAGCATTATAATTGAATTTATTATTTTGTTTCTTCTCTTCGATAGAGAAAAAAAATACAGTAATAAATAGTTATCATATTTTGTCGATAAATCAAAATCCAATAAAACCTGTGATTGTGTTTGAATTCCAGAGTCACTTAAACTTGAAAAATACTAGTAATAACCGACTCTTCGACACATAAAGTCTTTTTTAATTTTTTGTTTTGTTCAAAAGTATTGTGTTTTTTATGCACTGTTTTCTCGTTGTGATTAATCTCTGCATAAAGTGTCCCAAATCTGATGTTTTGCTTTTCATCTTTCCCTTTGTGTCTGCGTTTAACTGTCCATCAAAATCATTAATCTTTGCTTTTGTCCATATATTTAAGACTCGAATTGTTTTTGTGATCCAAAACATTAATCAATGGTTCCGTCATTTATCTCAACTCACATAAAAATGAGAAAAACAATACTTAAAGTCTTTATGACTTATTGACTGAATTAAACTTTTTTTGAAAACATTTAAAAAAAAAAGTTTTAAACATTATTTCACTTCAGAGACAAAAAATTCATTCATTTGAATATAATATTAAATTTATTAATAATTTTCATAAAACAAAACAAAAACAAAAATATTCTTTAAATTAATGAAATATTCTAAAAAAATTCTTTACATTCATTTCATAGCAAAACATCAAAAAATTATTTTAATGTCATTTATCGCCAATTTTTCATATTATGTGTCATTTTTGTTGACAAATATTTAACAAATTATTCTCAATTGAATTCAATATTGATTTTGAGATAAAAGTAAATATTTATTATTAAATTAAAATATTTGTCATTCAATTCATTGTGAAAATAATACATTGAATCGATTTATAGGAATTTTTTTCTCTCTTTAAAATTACTCATTATTTATAATATGTTATTATTTTTGATAATTGATGTGAAAAATCATTGTTGTTATCAAACAGTTTAATGTCTTTGCGATTGAATTATCAAAAATAATTGAAAGTTTAAGGACTTATTGGAAAAAAGATTACAGTTTTTTCCTTAAAATCTTTTCCTATAATTTCTTATCAATAAATGATATAAAATAATGATTTGTAACAAAAAATTATTTTTATAAATATTTATTGAAATTTAATATAAATTAGATTTCATTTATTTTTTCGTTTTTCAATTAATTTTCATTATTTTCGGTGAAGTGTTTTTTCATTAAATAATAGATTTCGGAATACTTTTCATATGTTATCAAAAAAAAAGTGTTTACAGTATTTGGGAAAAAATTTACTTTTTTTTAATATAAATGAAAATATTTGATAAATAATGACTTTTTTCGCACTATTTTTAAAACAAAAATATATTGTAATTTTAATAGCAATCACTCATTTGATAGCAATTGAGACAAAACTTTTCATTAGTTTTGTTATAAACACTGGAATTAAAAGCCATAGAAATGTAAATGATTTGCAATTTTGTTGTAAAACGATATATATTTTCAATCAAATTGTAATCAAATCCAAACAAATTCAATGAAATTTTAGTCAAAAAAAAGTATTTATTTTAAAAAATCAATACATTTCTAGGATTTCATGAATTATTATTGCATTTAATGTGAAAAACATTTCAAGAATTGCAAAGACATTCAATATATATAAAAATCTGATTTTATTTGAAACTAATTTTATTATAATATTAATAATGCAAACATTTATTCAATTTAAACATAAATTTCTTGACTCTTATGTAGAAAATGTATGTCTTATTTATCTTCATTTATTCACTTCAAAAGAGATTGAAATTTTTATTCCGATTCTTTAGAACAGTTTTTATCAGGAGAACACATTTCGTACGTTTTTTCACAGTTTTTCCCCTTATTTTTCATCAGATTTTTCTAATGACTTCTTCGCTCTTATAATGAAAAAGCAAAAAATCAAAAAATGATTCCTTTTTATCAAATTTATATTTCGATTAACAGTAATATAGTTGTGGATAATTCCAGGGCCTCAACGGTTATTACGAAAGACCTGTCGTTATAGAAACGGAATTTTTTTTAATTTTTATTGAAAACGATTTTTTTGTCATCTATTTTATTATGTAATGAAATACAAGACCAGAGAATATGAGCGGAAATTACTTTATTCTCGCATTTTATTTACACATTTATTGAGTGTTTGGAATTAAACATAAAAATGACATATTTTTTCGCCTTATAATACCGTGTGTTATATATGAACTCCTACTCTGACATCAATCGCATACAACGTATATATTTCAGCCATTTATCAAATTATCAATAATTGATTTCAAGGTAATCCTATTGTGAGGAATCCATAAGAAATTCATAAGGAATCAAAGAATATATTCATTTCATTTAGAGTTTTATTGCAAGTGAAAAAGGATTTTCAAAATGACAAATGATTTCACTTGAGATTTGTTGTCTATTTTTGGAGATTTTTCTGTTAATTATTTGTTAATTAAATACAAACAAATCCCAGAAATTTGTTTTATAGTTCAGCAAACGATTCGATCGTTAATTGTTTTGTTAAACAAATTTTTTTTTGCAATCTTTCAAATTAACGAAATTCAAAGACAATGAATTCAAATGAATAATAAGAATCCATTTCATAGCCTATTAAACAAAGTGCTCAACAAATATATTCTTCACTTTCTTTCGTGCGAATAAAATAAATATCAAAACTCTATTTCAACTAAACTTTAAAGTTTTCACATTTAAAATGCAATTCAAAATATCATTTAATATCTGTTAATGTCTTCAGAAATTTGTAATTGTTTTAAAGGCATTATAATTTCAAACGTAAAAATATATTTATTTTATTGTTATATATAAAAAATAATTTTCTTTTTAAGGAATAAATAGAAAACAAAAACAAAATTTTATGTCAAATATATGAATATTTATTCAAAGAATTTTATTCTTTGATTTGCATTGAATGCTTTCGACCGAAAGACTCATTAAATGATGTCTGGAATTGAGTTAAAACCCCAATAGTATTATGAGAAGAGTCGGTGCCAGAGATTAAACGACACATTCATATGAATTGAATTGAAGTCCATTAAAACAAAGTGCAGTTTTGTCTCATATTTTCACTTCTCAACCGACTTATGAAATACGTTATAAAACACACCATTGAATGCAATTCATTATAGTCTCTGTTATTCAATACAAGTCAACAACAAGAAAACAAACATTTAATCGGTTAGTATTTGATAGAAAACATGATTGAAATTTTCGTATTGAATGACAGAATGACAAACAATGTATGAATATTCAAATGGAAATATTTTCTGGTAATATATTTTCATTTATATTTAATTTCCTTTATTTCTAACATTTTTTTACATTAAATGCTAATTGTTTTCATGACTTCTGAATGAAGAATAACTACTAAGTATTTGGTCTTTTAATTAGAATTTGCTTATAATTCAAAGAATATTTAAATTCATTAAAATATTTTTCGATGAAATATATTAAACATAATTTTCTTATCATTTTTTTTCGTAGAAAATTCTTCAGAATATTCCGGAAAGCGATCGTAAAAATGTCTAATTTCTGTGCGACTCATATATTAAATGGCATTTTATTTGCACAAAAATATGCACAAAAAAATCATTAAATGTAATACAAACCAAAAGTTTTTCAAATTCAATATATTTTATATTGTATTACAAAGTGTATATACAATGGACTGATGACAGACGTACAGACAGTGCGCATAAGACGTTCCGACGCAAAGGCTTTTACTCACAGAATATATATTATTCCTCTACTGATGGCACAGACATTTCATCCCTAACTCTATAGTTGAATCCACTGAATGACAAATAAAAAAAAACTTCTAAAGTGTTTAAACTTAAAACCATTTCATGTATTGAAAGCTTCGAAAACTTTTTCTACTTTATTGTTGCCATTTATAGGGAAATCAGATCTGATTTTTAGATTAAACTAAACATTGTTTATGAAAAAAAGTATTGTTTTTCAATTTCAATAGAATTTTAATAATAATACAAAAAATATTATTGAATTTTATAATGAATTTGATGTAAAATATAATAAAATTATTTGACGCCAAACATCTGAAGGGGAAAAAGTGAGTAATTTTTTAGTGATTTTATACCTAATTAAACACTTTTGAGATTTTCTGTACAATTATTATAATTTATTTCTAAAAAGCATTATTTTTTGCAAAAAAATCATTTCTTATTATTTTCTCTAATAAATCAAACGATTCAATGATTTTAAAAATACATTACAATTGAAATCAATTAATTATTTCATTTGTAATTTTGAAACATTTTTAGAATTTATAACAAAAAAATACAAATAAAACAGAGAGGAAAGGGATCTATGATTAAGCTTTTTATTCATTGATAACTTATTCACAAATTATTTCCCTTATATTTATTGAAGAAAAAGTTGACAACAAATAAATTAATTGCTATTCAGTGTATAAGCCATTAATTAATGCTAAAAATATTTTAATAAATAGATTATTATTATTCAATCAAATGTTTTGACAAAAAGAACTCATAAAATGTTTTATTTTTATCACATTTTGTGTGAATATTTCAAATAATTAACATTAAGAAAACAGTCGTTAATTCAATATTCAGTTAATTTTATTCTTTTATATTCACATATCATTTCAATGCACAGTATGTGTGAAAACCATTAATAGCATTGTTGTAATTATTAGCCCCTATTTATAGCACAGAATATTCGTTAACACATATTAATTTCAATCACTTTCCAAACCCTTAATTCAATTTCGATTGTGATTGTGATTAAATTTGTCAGACATTTCAATGACATTCAAATCAATACTCATTTCAGTTGTAATTAACTTACAATTCACTACTTTTTTTTCGTGCAATACATATGTTATTCACATTTGAGTTCATTTCAAATCAAATACTAATGTAATTGGAGTTCACTTTCGGAATATTATTGAAAAGTATTTTTTTGAATAAATTTAGCACAAAATTCTTAAATGAATTCATAGCAAATATTTTTTACTTTTACTTCATTTTAATAATGGTTTACATATTCACAAAAAAAGTTCAGCATTTTTTCTCTCATGTCTTTCGCTTCAAAATTATTATAAACAATAATTTTGTTGAAAAACGCATTCAATAATATTCTTGTGAATACATGAATATATTTTCGCTATTGTTATTCAATCACAGAATTGAGTGAATGTTTATTTCAATTCTTTTCATGTTTACAATTGTTTTCAAAGTCTCTTAAATTAGAATATAATTCATTAAAGGGAACAAAAAATGTTTAAAAACCAAAAATATTTAGTCAAAAAAAAACTTCATAATCTGTTGAAAGAGATGTCTCTGTAATGTGAAAACCGATTGTCAATCTTCAGGCACCAGTCATATCGACTCCGTTCGCAAACACACATAAACGGAGCACTTGTTTATGAATAGACAGAAATTAGTTAATTAAAGACATATAACGTATAACTCATTTCACGCCTTATTTACATGTTTTAATCATTTCATGAACACATGGATCATATTTAAGGTCACACTCTCTTTATAATGCGTTTATAGACTATTATTACCGGTAATAGTTTTTTTTGTGTTTTGTTTTTATACCATATATAACAATAAAATAATAAATGGCATAAAAATATATGTAAATAATATTCACTGAAAAATGATTTAAAATTTTTCAATTGACTCAACAAAACAAAAAATTTATACAATTTTTCATAATTTGTTTAACATTTTCTCTTCAGAAATGAAATGTAAAAACAAAAACAAAATCTAAAAATAAAGTGATATTTAGAGCACAGGCTTTTTGTGTTAATCCTTCCGATGAGTCGAAAGAGAATATCAGGGATATTTTGGTCCAAAAACTAAGGATAGAATTACTTTTCAAAATAATATTACACTTTATTTTAAATGGCAATGATTTTCAACGGAACGGATGGAAGACTATTCTCTGCCATTCCTTCCTATTTCTTCGAAGGAAAACTCGTTGAAATACTTGTTATATATACTAACGATGCGAAAAAAGTGTATCCCTTTCGACACCTTATTATTATGCGAACCCAATAACCCCTTTACAATAGCCGGTCGATAGAGGGAATGGATTTATGTTTAAAGCCGTTTCTCGTCTTTATTTAACTATAGTTTTATGACTTACTTTTTTGTGAGCGGAAAGTGATTTACACTAATGTTATTGCAGTCAATATATTAATGAAAATGATTTTTAAGTACAAAATCTAATACTTAAAAAAACGGATAAAAAGCCATTAACTTTACAAACGAAACATTGAATTCATAAAAATAAATCTATTTTTGGTCTCTTTATTGGATCTAAATTTGAATTTTTTACTTAAAAATTTTATTTTCAATAAAACATATAAACATTTTGACAAAAATGTTTTCATCTCTTTATTGAAAATAATATGAAAAAAAACATTGTCTTTAAGTTGAAAAACATTTTGTCTGAAGAAAAAGGATTTTTGAAATGTTTTTGACAAATATAAACAAATAACAGAAATTATGATTGATTTCAAACAATAGCAAAAAATGCTTAAAATTTAAAAAAATATTTACATTATATTTGATTGCATTAAATAATTAAACATAAATCACACTTAAGTGACAACGAATGAGACCTGTGTTGGAATGTATGGCATTTTTTTGCATTAATCCAATGAATGCCAAAAATACTAAATTATTTGTAATCATTTCGATCCCTATGAAAGACATTGACAAGAATTGCTGTGAAAAGGCGTCCAGTATTTGCTCTATTCATATATCGATAACACATTTGATTCTATATCAGTGATCTACAAGAATGTGAAGGGAGTTAGAAAAGAACATCATCATTTATTGTATTACACCTTTTTCAGGG
>JAQIXR010000428.1:0-28096 GCA_034700825.1 Quadroppia sp. Gr-Ori-00064 | reverse complement strand
AGAGAGAGAGAGAGAGAGAGAGAGAGAGAGAGAGAGAGATTAATATTGATTAAATCTAAAACCGATGACAACAATAGTTTGTGTAATAATCCTTGAATTTAGATATTTTACAGCATTTAAAACAATCTAACAATAGATTAAATATTAAAAGATTTCATTCAAAACTCTATTCAGATATTTTGCCAACACTGAGATTATCAGCGATTTTTCTAATGATTGTATGCTTTTAATCGAAACATATTTCAAGAACTGGTATTCGGGTTAAGGTTAGGTAAGACCAGAAATAGGCGACTCTGGAAGTCATTTGGGAATAGGGTTGAAACAAAGTGTTGGAAGAGTTGGCACTCAATAACTTTAACATTACTTAAATCAATACGTTTTGCATATTTTGCACAAAAATATGTTAAGAAAAACAATCTATTCTTAGACCCAAATCTCTCTCTCTCTCTCTCTCTCTCTCTCTTTCTATCTCTCTCTCCCTCTCTCTCTCTCTCTCTCTCTCTCTTTCTCTCTCTCTCTCTCCATCTCTCTCTCTCTCTCTCTCTCTCTCTCTCTCGACATTGAAAATCAATTGAATTATAGTTTTAATAATGAATTAGATTTTAAACTCTTTTTCCAACAAAATAAAGATAGCCTTAAGTTTGTAAATAAGACTTCACTGAAGTATTGAATATTATTGTTTGGATTATTTATTTGTTTATACATTGCTTGAAAATAATGTAAAACTTATATAAAAATTTGTATTTCATTGTTTGCAGTCATATAATAAACAATTTTATGGTTTTTCGCATAAAAATCACTTTAAATACATTAAAATGAGATTTAATTTAAGATTATTATAAATAAGTTATAAGAAATTATTTTAGTATTTATTGTAAAAAACATTTTTTGATTGTTTGAAAATTTTTATTTTTTGTTTAACTTTTCAATCAATTGAATCGTTGTTAAAAATAGACAAAAATATAGAGAAATAAAAATAGATTTCATATTAACTTTAAAAATAAATTCTCGCGAATAAGAAAATAAAAATTATTAGTGAATAATATATGTGAAAATGTTGTGGATTAGTGTCTAGTCTTTACTCATCAAAAATCGTCTTTTTTATTATCATTATTTTCAAAGAAAAATTTTGGTCTCTTTTTGTCGTAATAAATATATTTCAAAAAAGAGTGTAATTTTGAAACAAAATAATCAAAAAATAATTTTTGTATTGCCTTTAATGCTATCATAAATGTGTTTAAAATTCATTTTCTACAAAAAAAACGCGAATTATTTTTATTACTTTTTCTCAAAATAATAAAATTAAAGCCTTTTCTCAAAAGTAATGAAGAGATAAATGATCTGTCATTTTGACTGTCGATGACCTCCTCCTTTGGATAGGTATCAAAAGACGTCATAACATACGGAATATGATTGAAAGAATACATTATTTTTGTGAATAAATATATTTTTGCGATTAATATGAATATAAGCGAAACAAACAACCGATAAAACGATGAAATGAATGCTTAAATCAACAAAACTTATGAAAATATTCTTACACTTCATATGACAGCCATATGTGATGTCAAAGCCTTTAAAGCCTTGCAAAATGTTTTATAAGTTTCTCAATGAAAATATAATAAGTGTTTTCGCTAACAATATATTTAAATATTGAAATTTGTTCAACAATTGAGACAATAATAAACATTTTGGTCTTTAAATAACACTTTATTTGCATCAGTCGTTAAAGGGGTGAATCGCAGGAGAATTAACAATATATTAACTCAACGAATATTTTATGAATTTTCATTGTTTTAAGTCTAATGAAATGAGATTAAAAGTCATTATTTAAAATATTTTTTTGAAATTCATTATTTGTAATAAAGAAATGCAGTTATTCTATAGCAGTGAAGTCAAAGCAATTGAAAGGGGAATAATATATTATACGTAATATTATTGATTACTAAACCCCTTTCACCCCTTATAGCTAGGATAGTCAACGGGCCAACGATATAACGTTATTCACAATCATTTTTAAACCTTTGAGTAATATTTGTAAACATTCACAACAAACGTAACATGTTATTATTGGAGGGTATTAAACAAAAATATATATTTTTGTGAAAAGGGGCACAAAAGAGTACTGACATTTGTTGACAAACAACCCCTGGGAAAGGCATATTACAATCAATGATAATGTTTTTTTCTAACTCCCCTTTCATTTTGACGATCACTGCCTTATAGTGTCCTTTGTAATGCTTTTTCAATGCATATAAAATACTTTTTGAAAGGGATTCGCTTTTTTGACTTTTCAGTTCTATACTAAACACCGGTAGCTACAGTATGACTGGTGCTTCTATCATTGAAGACCTGAATTCTCGGTATATAAACATAATTATAATTTATATTATATTCTGTTTTAACACAATTTGAAATACAAATGCATTACTTGTCTGATCGGCGCCTGTATTGAAAGGAATTCCACTGTATATGATTGGAATAGCTCTTATTAGCTACCGGTGCGATCGCAAACAAATTGAATATCATATTTAAAGCCATTCCTATAATTAAGTAAAAAGTTATGACATATTTTTCACTTGCATTACAACAATAAAATCAAACTTTTTTGTATAAATAGTTCTCTATTTGTCTATCATTACTATATCTAATAAAATATAAGTAAATCTCAACTCAAATACCAATCAATTGATTCAATATTTCATTTCTGTCGAAGACTTCGCATTCAGCATAACTGTGCAAATATTGTCTGTCGAATCGATCCCTATACTAGTGGCCTGGGATGGCACTGGATGTAGATGTGGCAAAGATTGAAAATGTTGTAAATTATGGTAATATGTAAATCATTTTCAGACAAAATGCTAACAAATAATAATTTTTTAATTAATTTCTGAATATTTTTGAATGTTTTTAATAAAGTGAAGAAATATTGACAATAATATAGTATTCAAAATAATCGTTGAATTAATTTTTATTTATTGGAATAAAATTTGAAAAATTGATAAATAATTGTTTAAATCAATTGATTGGTTCATAAATAGTGTAAGAATGTTGGAAATGGCAATAGTTTTTTGGTGTCTCAATACCAGTGCTCTCTTGTATTTAGTGATCAAAACATTTATTCAACAGAATTCTGAACAATTATTCACTGAATTTCTTAACAAAATGTACGAGAATATAGCAAATGAATTATCAATCATTAAAAATATTCGAATAATTGAAATTATTTTAATATATTCTGTAATTTTGTTTAAAAATTCATATATTTTATACAATTTCTACTCTAACATATACTCTGATCCATACCTATGCAGAAGTGGTCACTGGATGTGTCTATAATTGCAAATGTTTGACAGTCTTTGAAATTTGATTCAATTTCCTATCAAAAGAGTTCGCAAACAATCATATCATATCATTGTTTTAAACACAGACTAATATTCGATGCCTTTTCTTGTGTATTGATTACATGATGAGAGAAATGAACAAAAAAAACTAAAACTGAAATAATATTTGTTTTGCTATTTCTTGACATTGAACTCAACATTGAATTACAGACTAAATGCAAACCATTTGAAGTGATTTCAGGAATACTTCTAATACTCAGCGATCGATATATTCTTGTCTTTTTACACATCTCTTTTGTTCACATATATTATTGTTTGACAAATAAAACATATCTTTAAATAGAAATATTGAACCAAAAAAACATACAATTCTTTCAAAATAGTTTATAATTGAAAATTTTGTGATCATTTGTTGTCTGCAAATAAATGTATTTCTTTTGTAATGTGTTTAATAAATTGTTTAGCTTTGAATAAAACTCTCATTCAATATCTTTATATTATATTTACATTTTATTCAATTTCTAATCATATAATGTCTATAATTCATGCGAGAGTTCAATAAATATCGTTTTATAGCTATTAATAAACAAATTATAACATAATATTCAATGATTTGTTGGTCTGAAAGTCTTTTCTATTTTTCTATCAAACGATTAAATCTTTGCAATAAATATATTCTTAAATCAATTATTGATAGAAAATAAGTCATAAAATCTTTAGATTTCAATTATTTTTTCTATTCATATAAATGATAAAAATTCATTAAAAAGAAATTATTGTAAAACTAATTGAAATAAAAATTTTAAAAATGAATTTTTATAGTTTGTGATCAATCATCAAAACTGAATACCACCTGAAAATAGAATAATATATTGAATTATTGCAACAATTTTTTAAATAAATATTATTCTTAGAGATCATAAATATAATTGATTTTTAAAACATTTTTATTATGTATTAAAGATGTAACGAAACTAATAAACAATGAGTTTTATAAACCTATAGTAAAAATGATAACATTTTTTCGTTTTCATAATTCAAAACGAATTTCAATGAATTATTTATGATTTGTTCATCTATTTTGCGGAACCATTAATGGAATTGATGTACAATTTTATTACATTTTGAATCTATTGAACAAATAATATTATTATGGATTAAATGATTTATGAATAAAATCGATAAACAAATAATTTTCTCGAATTAAAGTCAAACAATAAAATAAAAGTTTTATTCAAACAAAACGATATAATAAATACAATTACAATACGAATAAAGAATTATTTTTATTCTTAACTACAGAATATATTCTGGAAATATTTTACATTCAAAATGGGTTTATCAAAAATTTTTGTTAAAAATTTGTTTTTTAAGCTTTTATTAACTTAATTGTAATTTAATATTTTATGTCCAAATAATGTCTTGTGATTAACGCATATATTATTAGTATTTTTAATGAATGATTAAATCATTTTTATATAAGTTTTATTCAATTTAATTCACAACAAATAAAATAACATTTCTATTAAATTTAAAAAATACGAAATCATTGAAATTATTAGTCTTATTTGACTTCAAGACTTACAATAAAATCCTATGCATTTGTAACACTTTTGTGACACTCATTTCACTGTTTTTCTCACAATTAATTCTATGGATAAATATATTAATATAAAGAAAATAAATTAATTACACAATATTTGGTGAAAATAACATTTTTTAACAACAAATGAATAAATACTCTAATAATGAGTAAAAATTGTAAACATTATTATATAATTAATAGCATTATATAGTATTGATTAATACTTGTATTAGTGGTGAAAAGAGTGGAGACTTCTATGCGATCTTAATGGCAGCCAATACTGAAATCACAATTACTGACAGCACGGGTAGTATTGTGTTGGTCCCGCACAGGGACGGGTCATCTCGATATTGTTGGCATTGACTTTCTGCCTGAACCATTGCAGTGATGGCATTGTCGGCCGCGTCTTCAATTTGTTTGCTGTTGTCCTTACAGACCTCTTTGGCCGACTCTACGGCACACCTCCAGAACTTCAATAACTTACAGCACGACTGCTTCTTCAGATTGGTCTCCAGTTTCCAGTTGTCGGTGAAGCCTCCCTTGCAGTCCTTGAACTTTTCATTGTCCTTCACTTTCATACCGCACTGTCCATAAGTGGCCAAATCTCCCGCATCCGTCAGTAAGTCGGCGCCCGATTCTGGCGATACTAATAGTATTAGCGATACTATGATTTCGATTAATAAAACAATTTTATTCATATTTTTATTATTTATTATATAAATAATATATAAATTCTTGTTTGAATTGAAGCAAAAATTCTATTCTGCTTTTGAATCAAAAAACGAGAGCACTCTATATGAAAGTCTTGTGCGAAGACCAATACCAACGATTCAAACGCTTTACTGCTTTACTGCACAGACACTGAATGTTGAGTTTTTGTCATCGAATCACTAAATAGTATTTTTCACTACATTATGTCCAGAGAATAAACTCTCTGTCCTTTTATAATAAAAGTTTTATTACATTCTTAAATGACTTCAAAAGTCATTTAAAATGAGTCGAAACGATAAAAGTTTTAAAAATAATATCAAATCATTTGACAACTCTTTTTTTAAACAAACATTTTCTTCATTAAAGCAAAGAATTAATTTCTAAGTTTTTGTGGTCGATATGAGACTAATATTCACTAAAATGGCTATTGAGATAATGATTATGATCAAGGTTATTTTGAGTGTATGTGTAAATGCGTGACAGCATAGTTATGATGTAATACATAATTTCAAGTTTTATTTATTTCAAAGAAATTGTAATTTTTAAATATTTTTGAATTCATTTTTGATGTTTGTTATAATGGTTTTGCAGACCCCAAACACACCTTCAATTCTGTCATTTTCAATGTGTTATTCTCTACAAGAATTGGACAATTCGTGCGCAGAATAATCCCGAGAATAGTCTCACAATCAATATATTCTCATTAATAAAATATTTGAGTAAATGTTTCAATGGTTTTTAGACTCCGATCCAGACATTGATTAATGAATAAACTATATCTATAATGAAGTCTAAGTCTAATATCGATGTTATCGCTCATCAAAAGATAAAATCGTTAACTGATTTCTATCTAATATTTTTAATAATTTCTAAATTTCGTTACATTTAATAAAAATTTTAAAAATGTTTGAATTAAAACAGTTTTATTAAGAATTATTTTAATGAATAAATTTTTTGATAATTCAATTGAATTGTTATTTTATTTTCATTTAATTAAAATAACAGTTGTTTGACATTTTTACCACAAAGTATTAAAGGAAATAAAACATAAAATATTCATTAATATAAAAGCATTCTTTGGATGTGCTCTTCATTTAAGATAAAAAAAAACAAAAAATAAGTGAATTTTTATTTATTTTTTCACTCATTTATTGTTTGAATTTAATGATAAAATATTAGAAAAATATATGAAATCAGAAAAATGCAAAATATATTCAATATTTGTTATGAAATTCTTTTAAAAGTATTGTTTTAACAATTATTTCATTAATAAATGTTTTTAAAACTTATTATATCTAAGCCGTGAATAATGTTTTGTATTGTTTCAACAAAAGACAACAATAACAATACCCCTTAATTACAGGCTTTTATTAATTATTAATTGTATTTCATGAAAAACAAAACAATAATTGAATTTAATCTTCAATTTCATTCAATTCGTAAAATAAGTTTTTATTGCTTTTCATTCACTTGACATTAAATCTCATAATTTGTTGAAAGATTTTTGTGACGAACTTTCATATCGATAAACAAAAAGAATATTCTGTCAAATTCTGAGAGAATTCCATCAAAAGATATAACAAATGATTGAAAATTGTTTTAACCCTAATATGAGGCGATTAAAGGCGTCGACATTTGATGGCAGACATAATATAATTAATACTTTTGATAAAATTGACACAATTTGGGTTTATTAGGGTTTGGGGTATAAGTACGTGACTGACTCCCTCTCCCAACCATAATACCCTCTCAGAATTGTACCGCAAAAACAGTGAAATCTAACTTCCCTAATGGGTTGTAAGCAGTGGTGGCCTTACAACTGTTAGACCAGATTTCTTTGTAATTAATTTGTAAGAAATGTTACTTTAGTTGAAATACTTGTATTTATACGACTGGGTATTTGGTTAGGAATGGGTAAGAAATCCGAATATTTGTATATGTACTCATTGAATGGCACCTTATAGTGGATGTAGGGAACTGGCGATCAATATTGGTATCATTTTTACTACGAATCTCTAATCAAAATATAAATCTAATTATAATGAACTGAAGGACATTCACAAAAATGCCTTCCCATTAAAAACTGAAAGTAAAGCCAAAAAACTATGGAAACTATATTTTTATAATTACATCCAATCACGAAATATATGAAACTATTCATGAATTTTGATTATAAATTAGTTTCTCAATTGAGACGACTTTTACTTTTATTGTTCGATGCGATAAATATTGAAAAACTTTTGAAGAGATTATTGAAGAGATAGTTGTGTTTGAGACGATTCGGTCATTCGGTTACCACTAATGCAAACCGGTTTATGACATACAGTATATCTGTTGCCAAATATATATCTTCAAAACTTTGCCAAAAGATTGTAAGAGAAATAAAAGTTTATTTACTTTTTATACACTTTTAGCGCACATTTATCCACAAAAAACGATATCAAATCAAATGTTATTTAAATTTGAGTAATAATACACTTGAGTCGTATGACAGGGGGATAAAGGTTGACGATATTCAGTAATTACTTTCGGGTTTATAAGACTTTAAGTCAAATATTTAATAAATATTTATTTACAATTTGTTTGCTTATCATTGAATTTCAATGACAAGACATTTATACGAATATTTGACACAATATTACCCAACAAACACATTGGTCATCAATTCGATTATTAAGGGGTAATTTGAAGTGAAATAAAATACATCTCATTTAATGCAAATGAGTAAGCTGACCAGGATGCATCTGTTCTGATAATAAACGATGAAAATATCCTTGAAATACACTATACATGTATTTGAGTGTAAATGCAATTGATTTTCATTTACATTACATTTTATATAAATAATAAATTTATTCAAATTTTTATCAGATGTTTTGTCTATTGATTTAAGAACTTTGAGATCAAAAATGTTTTATCGTTTTATCCATTTAATGGAAGGCTTTGTCTCGGGATTCATTCAATTGATTCCTTGGATTATGAACTCAGGTCTAAAGTACAGCAGAAAACATGGGATTCTTATATGGAATGCAAACAAATAATTGAATAAAAATTTTATAAGTAATTCAAAATTTTTTAAAAATAAAACAAAAAATTTAATGCAATAATGGATTTTAATGTCGTTTTTATAATATTTTATAGAAAATTATATTTATATTTAGATTTATATAAAATATTTTTTACTTTTATAATAAAAGTTTTATTACAAAAAAATTATTTTAAGACAAACTTTTTTGTTTGTTGTCCTGAAGTCACGCGAAAATTAACAGTCAATAAAAAAGTTTTTATTAGAAATATTGCAAAAAATTTATTGTAAAACATGTAATAAATGCAAAGAATTTGTACATAAATTAATTGTCAGAATCTGTCGTCTATTTTATCATAAGAACGATTCGGTTGATTTACAGTACATTTCCAACCAATTGTGAACCCAATTTGACATCTATTATATTCATCTCTGTTTTCTTTGGCCAACTCTTTGTATATGAGTTCCAATTCTGTGTCGAATTTGTCGATAAGTCTATTGACGGGACAGTTGTGTACAGTCTTATTAATGATCATCACTTGCTTTATCAAAGACTGTTTGGTCTTTTGGTGACGAATATTCAATTCAAATTCTGTGGGCGTTATGTGTGGCACAGACCTCATATAAGCCAGCATTTTGTTCCGGTACAGTTCACATACCTGTGCCAACAGTGCCTCCGATTTATTATTTGACGAACGTTTTGCCAAATCCATTGTTAGAGTCAATTCTCGCTCTGAGAATGGGGTGAACATTGCGTTTGATTCAAAACTGTTGATCACTTTTCCCCTGAAAATATCAATTATTTAATATTTTATTTTTTAAAATAATTTCATTAAAACTAACTTTACTTAAAAAATGTGTTGAAACTAGTCTTCAATAGACGAATAAAATACTATACAAACACTTAAAGAGAGTTTGTGTTTGAACTCATTTCATATACATTTGTTCCTCACTTTTGATTAAATGAAATCCTAATTTGAATACTAATCTCATTGACAGCACTTGACATTGAATTCTCTAATTTTTATCTTTGATTTTTATTTTCTTCATTTTCTGTTCAATTATTTCTATTTTGGCACTAAATTGAGTAATATTTCAACTTTTTTTTGCATTTTTATTTTTATTATTATTAAATATAATCTCATATTTGAAATGATATAAAATTGTTGAGACCTTTGAAGCGTAGAATCAGTTGAATAAAAGCAATGAATTGAATGCACAAAAAATATTGTTATTCGTGAAAATGAGTTAAAAATTGTGTGTTTAGTAAGTAATTAACTATTGATTTAAAGTTCATTAAATAATAAAATGTTATATTATATAAACAATTATAATAATAGTGTATATAATAGTTGTGTTTATTATAGATTTGAGATAAATATCGACAAACAAACTCATTGTGAAAAACCAGACTTTCCTTAATTTGTGAACAAATTAGCAAAATATATATTAAAAATATTTTCAAAACTAATTATCAAATGTTATTTCATATCATAACTAATGTCTGAAAGTTTTTAAGTTAATTATTACTGAAATGTCAAATAAAATATAAAATAATTGCAAATATTTGATATAACATTACTTGCATTGGATAGCAATTGAACAATGATTTGTAAAATACTGTTCACTAGAATCACAAACAAAAATATAAGCAAAATGTTATCAATACTTGAAATGAGTTAACATTTATTAATCAAATCTTAAGTTATTTCTAATGCTTTTCATAATTAAAAACGTTTTGCAAATGTTTAACAAAATGTTTCATATATTCAACACCTGATTGAAGGAAAGTCAGGTGTTTTCGACAAAAGGGGGATAGACTCACAATGAAGAAATTTGAACACAATTTGAAAACTTTTTTATTAAATAATTATTTATTAAAAGATTTGTTTTCATAAATATGTGGCACAAGAAATGATCGATAGATTGGTTGACAAATTCATTGACAATATCAACAAAAGAGACAATTATTTTGTAATTATAAATGAATTGAAGAATAAATTCAATAATAAATTCTATAATAAATTCTATGATAAAATCTATGATAAAATCCATAATAAGAGCTAATAATGAAAATAAAATTATTCGTTGAGCGGTTGGGTGTCGTCAGCATCGGTAGCATCGATGAGATGACTGTTATCACTATTAATATCAACAGTATTGTTAGCACCGGTATGTTTTCGGGTACAGCGTCTCAGCCATGGTTTGGTCACAACAAACACTAGAGTCAAAGAACCGATCGCTACAAACAGAGCGGACACTATTGTGCCGATCATTGAGGGCCCGGTCAGTGACCAGTGCAAGTCGTGGGCCATCTGTTGGGTGGCATGTATTGTGAACTCCTGCCAAATGACGGGCACATGGATTTGTGGGACCCGTCGGTACTGTAGGAATAGGCTCACAGCGGGCTTTATATACACATTCAATTGAAGTCTGAGCACCAGCTCTATAGGGGTTCCCGTTATCGGCTCGACGTCGAGGTATGACTTGTGCTCTGAGGAGTTGGGCGACAGACCCGACACTGTTGTCAAATAGGAAGGATCGGCGTTAAAGAAATGAGGATTAGATAGGAATATAGAAGCGCCGAAATGACACGAAGAGAGATCAAAGACACCCGAAGGAAAGTCACGATATTTTGATACATGTTTTGCAAACTCTTCGATAGTTTTGTTGTCTTTCATATAATCTGAGATTAAATATAAAATGAAATTAAAATACAATAAATATTTGACGAAATACTGACTCAAAAATGTATCGGAAATACTCTTTATGACTTCCGGCTCAAAATTGACTGAATTGTTGATAGAATTTATTTGTTTTTTGAGATCAAATTCTTCATTAATTGTCGACAATTCGATACTGTTGTTGGGATTCGGTTTATAGCAACTGTTTGGCGGATATTGTGATGAATTGGCGTATATATTGAGTGCCGGAGAATAACGATAGACAAAGAGGTCTCCAAATCGTGACTTAAGACTCGATTCCCAAACAAGAGACCAAACTCTGCAAAAGTCTGTGCGAAAGAATAGCAACGATTTGTCGGTGTCTGAAATCGGGTTAAAGAGTTCGCCGTTTTTAGCGCCGTTGAAGGCATTACATTGACTGCCTGACCAATAGGTGAGCTCCGGGAGGCCATTGAAAGACTCGATTGAATTCAAAAGATTGATATCTGTTTTGCCTGTATTTGCAACAAAGACGCCATCGTTTGTATCGTTTCTGGCGTACATCCAACCGAATGATCGCTGGTATGGTATCTTAGGGTTGAGCTTATTGGCCAATTGGGTCAACACATCCGGATAGCCATCGAAGAGCAGTTCTCCAACAGTTCTCTCAATAAAGAATTCTTCTTTTAAAGCATTTATCAAAACAATAGACAATGTCTTCTTCGCAAAACTCAAGTCTTCGAGGAAGCCGATGGCCAGGGCTAAGGGTGTGTTCAATGTTGTTATCTGTAATGAAAATTGTTTCAAATGTATGTCATTTAAGATTGAGATTTGTTTTCAAATAATATTTTTTGGTTTTTTTTGCAGACAATTGTTTGAAATGATTTTGAATGACAGACACAATGAAGAGAAACACAATTGAAGTCATTAACCATTTTATGGATTAATTGCTTTTGTTATAAAACTCAATCAAATGTCAAATTAATTGCTTTTTTTATAACTAAATTCTAAATAAAATTTATAAATATCTTTAAAATCTTGTATAAGATTTGCTAAATTCTCTCTCTCTCTCTCTCTCTCTCTCTCTCTCTCTCTCTCTCTGCCAAAATGTTTGTCATTGAAATGACGGAAAGACACAAAAAGTCTTTTATAAAACCTTAACATTCATTAATTATTGATATTTTTTGGAAAAATCAAATAATATATAAATAGTTAACAGAAATAACAAAACAATTGAAGAAAACTTGTTTTCAAAGTCATTCAAATGAAAAGATAATAAAAAATTTGATTTTTGTGTCAAAAGTTGTTTTAAGTTTCAAAAAGTATTTCAAAATTAATTGTAAAACTATTTATAGACTATCAAACATTTCATCAAAAGGGGGTAAATGTTTTAAATGAAAAAAATCTCTAAATATCAATAAAAATAATATTCAAAAAATTGATTGTTTTTTAAACTATTTATAAAACATTGAAATGAAATGAAATCTCATTTAAGTCTAAAGTAATGAAAGACGAAAACAATTAACGATTAAAAAGGGTTATGAAAGTCAAAAGGGGGTTAACGAATAAAATATACTTTAAGTGACAGGTCATTGACGGACAGTTGTCTCTCAAAATGATAAGTGAAATGTTCAGTGAATGACACCCTTTGACCCCCTTGTGTGAAGTTGAGGTCGTGTTTCTTCATGTCCAGTCTGTAGACGAATGGTCCGACTTGTGTGAGGTCAGGTCTGGCCCCCGAAGACACCACTTCCTCAGCATTGGTCACATTGAATAAGTAGAACTTCTGGTATATGGGCACCGGTAGGTCTCGCCACAGCTTATACGACATACTGTCCGCACTCAACACCAGTTTGTTGTGTATTATCTTCAGAACAATGATTGGAAGCGATAGAAGTGCTGACAATCCAATCAACACAAGAGTGAAGCCAATGGTTATGCATATTATCGATGACTTCTTCATTATCACCCAATCTGTTGATGGTATGAATTGTGGCCAAAAAGACAATATATTGTCAGTGAATGTCAATGGATGTCAACGACAGATATCTTCAGATATGGACGTATTGACTGATAATCACATGAAATAGCATTGAATGCAAACATGAGTTCATATGATATATAAAATGGTTTTTCAGTTATCAGTGTTTTGTTTGAATATATGTTTTGTTATTATTTTATTAAAATATGAATTGATTTCACTTTTATTAACGAAAATAACACAAAATATGAATAATATTATTGACTGCAATAAACGCCCAAACGTTGTGTTGACAGCAATTAGTGCTGTATATGAAATACGCGTCGATTTTCTCACAGAGTTTTTGTGACCGAAAAGACTGTCTATGTTTTCATTGTCATTGAGTTTTGAGTTTTTCAATACACATAACAATAATAACAACTGTTAATAAAAAGTCTCACTTTTTCACTCCTATTCTCACAAACACTAAAACATTGCACAAAACCTGTATTTCTATCTTTTCATTGTTATTGTCTTCAATAGGTGTACAGTATGTATGGAAATGATAGGAAAGGGAAGGGAAAGGAGTTTATCTCTATGTCTATGCCTTTGAGCACTACTATTGCATTTACTTCACATGCGTTGGTTGTGTTGTTTTTATGACCCTTATCTACCGTTCCTCAACTGTCCAAGGTTGTTCCTAATGTCTAATAGTTTGTGAATTAATTAGTTTTGTATTTATTTGACAAAATATAACTAATTATTGGTTTAGTTTGTATTGAATATAATATAAAGCGATAAATAAAACACAATTATATAATAGATTAGAAATAATAGCATTACTTAAATGTCAACAGTTTTTACACAATTAGACAATTCAATTGAAATCGTTTGTAATATTTAAATGAAATCTTCATTTTTAATACAGTATTATATAAGATATGATTAATTTTCATATTTCAAACCCTGATAACAATTCCAAAAGTGGTCCAGAAGTTATCGCATAAATATATCCGGAAATAAATTCTAACTTTTATTAAAGAATAACTTTTTCGCATTAAATCACAATAAATTCAATTATCAAAAACTTTTGCTTTTCTCAAATCAAAGCCAAACAAAAGCAATTGTAATCAAAATAATAATAAATATCAAAAATATATATATTTCGCAAATAATTATATTTTGTTTTCACTACTAATAGGAAAATATTTAATAAAATATTTGAACTCAAAAAATGATTTCACTTTCACTTTGAGATTAAACAATCTCTCAAATGGTAAACATCTGATGTGTATTAGAAAAACACGATTTTTCACTCTTCGCACTATTCATCCCCAAAAAACTCCAGTTCCCCATAACTGTGCCATAAATCCATTAAAATTTCAAACTAAACACAAAACATATTTCATAAAATAAATAGCGAAAGAATTTCTCTTTATCTCTAGTTTTACAGACATTTTGCATAATTTTATTGAGTAGGAAAACCGTTTTCTACCTGTGCTGTTGGACTAATTAAGATCTTGAATTAGGTGAACAAGTTTTATGGTTCCCATGAGAGAGAGGAACACAACTTTCACTGAATATATTTCGTATTTTTTTGATAAATTGTATTAAAAATTCATTTTAATGATAAAAGTTTGAGTTTTGAAGAGTTTTATTCACTATTTATTCACTGTATTCGATATAAACAACATTTTTGATTTGTTTTATATAAAACTAAATCCAAATCAAGTAAAGTTTGAAAACAATTATGTCTTTTTGTTAACAATTGTAAAAGAAAATATTTCTTCTATAATGTTAATTATAAACTGGGTCTTTTGAATGAATATTAAAATGACTAAGCTTACTTGAATATATAAGTATGAATCAGGTGTTTATAATTGTTTTATTTTCTTAAACCCTAAGAAATACAATGAATTGCATTTGATGTTAATTGAAGTGTTGTTTAAGAAGTGAATCACATATTTGATAACAAATATTAAAACAATATTCAATTTAATCATTCATTTTGTCTCACATTTAAACAATTCAAACAAAACAAATAAATCTCTAAGTTTTGTATTGAAAATAAGTGAACATTAGTTACAATTTGTGTAAATAAAATTTCCTCCACTTTTATATTGCCATATTTTGCTGAAAACAAGGAAGGAATATAAGGACACCCTTATTAAGGTGGCAATATATCTGATGTATAAATAATACAGTGTATACTCTTTACCAAATAATACCTTAATTTAACGTTTACTGTTGTTATAGAACTAAAGAAATACAGTTAATACATATCCAGAGATATTATAGACTGTATTCACTCATTGAAAACATTTAAAATGATTTATATTTAAATGTAATATTTTTGTGATGAACAACACCTGTATGTTCAAAATGATGGCAATTCACACATATATTCCGGAAGATTTTAAAGGGAATATAAGGAGGGCAGAAGATTATGTACAGTTACAACAGACTAGGCATTGGATAGTTGTTCCAAACCTACAGAAACTTTCCGTCAGAACTGATGATAGCATTTCTATAGCAAAACTCAAGAATTTAAAGTCTTTTGAATTGAATGAAATGAATAGGAATTATAATTAAGTGTAAAACAAATATAACAAATAATATTATAGCAAACAGTTGTCAATACATTGCAATTCAATGTACAGTATTGACAACTGGACTCAAAGTCCAGGGTCGGTTATGGGGCACATTGAAGGCATTCTCTATTATAAAATAATTGTATGTAATGTTTGCATATATTTTGAAAAAAATAAATTGATATAAAAAATCTAATCTAATTGTTGTATATATTGTAATTGTTTTGAATTGTTTGAAATTCTTAAATCAAATGTAATTTTGATATAATTTTTGTTAAAAACTATCATTAATTGAGAGAACATTTGAAGACTTTTTAAAAGCAGTTTTTGAGATAAATATTAATATAATGTTTGAATTGAATAATAAAAAATAGATTATTTCAAAGTTATAACTAAAATATCTAAAAATGAGGCATTCCTTGGGCACAGATAGCCTCAGACCTCTAAAGATTATATAATTGAAATTCAAATTTAATATAATTTAATAATTATTACAATTGATTGAAACACATATTAATTCAATAAGAATTAAAACAATTGTTTTAAAATTCAATAAAATCTCTGAAAAAGAGATTAATTATTATTAAATAAAATGATTTTTATATAAATATTAAAAGTATATAAAATTTGATTACATTTTAACAATAATTTCATAATAATTATAGAATAAAAACAATCATTAGTTTAGAAAATAAGTAAAACTATTAAAAATATATTGATTACAACCCCTGAGAGCAAGGGTTATGAGAAAGGAATTGTTTTTTAATTGTTTAAATTTTTATGAAATACTCAATCAATTGATTTGTTGGACACCTGTCAAGGCTGTCATCAAACTCCAGGTCCCGAAAGATTAATATTCATGAACTTTCTTTTGGCAAAACATGTCCACCATTTCGATGGCTTACCGTCTTCTGTGTCGAAGACACGACCCACTAATCGCTGACCGCATTCTTGTCTTATTTGTTGTAAATAAGATCTCATGAGTTCTGGAATCAAACAGTCGTTCAAGAGTTAATGGTATGAGAAATGTGTTGAAGACCTGTTTCTTCGCCATTCTTTGGTTTCTGAAAGACAGAATTCAATGGAAATCTCGGATCTCCCGGAATGTCAAACCGACTCATCGCCAACTGAGCCAACTCTTGGAGGGCTTGGGGTTTGCTATTGCTCTGAAAGTAGGGATCAATTCATTGATAATAAAACTCTAAACCAATAAATGGTGAAAACCTTTTGGATTTTCTTGAGACAATCGATGATATAAAGTGTCAAATAAATGATCACTCGATCGGAATCGCTCTGAAGATGTCATAAATGATTAATGAATTGCTTTTCAAAGTCAATGAATTACTTGTATTTCATATGAATTGAAGAAAACATTTGCTTTGAAGTAAAGTATGGCCTCATCTATGATATCCATGTCCTTGTAGTCCTCTTTGCCCACTGTTCAGTCCAGGTGGTGTCAGGGGGTATGCAATCATCAATATTAGGGTTAGAATTGATTGTGAAAACAATATCAATACAAACAGTGGTCAGCATTGAGTGAAACGACAGGTCCTCTGAATTTGGTCCTAAACGTCAGTAAAGATATGTTTGCAATGGATTTATTGCTGACAAGAGTCGAGTGATAGGAAGGCATGTCTTGGATATTGACCACCGTTTGGATGTCTTATCAAATATAATAATTGATATCCTTTTACACCCTTTTCCTAACACTCAATCAATGACTCAAACGATAAATATTTATGTTTTAAAGCATTTCATTCATTCATAAAAAACGTTACGATTTTTGTCACTCATTTGATGACATCTTTTGGTTGTGTTTTGTGTAATGAAAGTCAACAACAGTTTTGGTTTTAATGTCAAATCAATTGATATTTAAATTGATTTTTAATTAAATATTAAATTTATTGTCGTTTTTGAAATCAAAAAACAAATGAGTGGACAATCGGTTCCAGTGGTGAGCACGTCATCGGTATATCCCTTACCGCCGATGAGATACATAAATGTGTTCACAGATGAGAACATTGCGGTCAATGTGTGTCCACAACCACCCAAACCCATACTCGATGGCCAGTACTCGATGTTCGGCCAAACCATTGCCATCGATGACCAGATCATACGTTCACTCGAATCACAACAACTCCGAAGACTATATCCTCGCGAATACGACCACAAACGGGAGCTCAAGAAACTGAATGCTTCCGTATTAGTGAACTTCTTGGACATTCTGGACGTTTTGGTCAGATGTCCAGAAACTAATAAACGCGAAGACAAGTGTAATGACATTCAACTGCTCTTTATCACAGTATGTACTCTTTGACCACTTCTTCGGCAACACTTTCACCTCCTATTCACTCATTTTGACCACTCATTGACCACTATTTCGGTCTTAAACCGCAATTGTCTTCAATCGAGTGGTCATTGTCTTGATATGAGTGACTTTGAGGTCCATTTGTTGGCCATTGATTTGATTGACAACTAATTTGTTTTGAATGTCTGACCAAAAGATGCATCACTTGATCAATGAGATGCGTCCACATCAGGCCCGGGAGTCCATACGAGTGCTAATGCAGTCTCAGAAACGACAACGATTTGAGACTTGTTTTCGTCTCAACAAACAGATAGAAAATGTCAATCAATTGATCTGTTCTGCCATCAGTTCTGTCACTGAAGACATGATGACCGACACAATGGACAACAATATCAACACCATTTCGGTTGACAACTGGAGTTCAGCCGCAGATCATAGTGTGGACAGTAATGTGGGCGCCGAAGACCACAGCTATCAATTGGATGCACTTATGTGTGAATTCGTTGATGACATCTGAAGACTGTTTTGCCATTTCATTGATAATATCATTATTTATAAAAACATTTATTTAATAATTAATAAAAATGTATAAAAAGGGTTAAAAAGGGTTACAAATAAATGATTTTTTAAATTATAATTCAATTGTTATTTAACTCAATATTGGTTTCAATGAACAAATGAATGGTTTTATTGATGAAGAGATTGTCAAAAGTTGTCTTCATTTTCATAAATGGTTTCTTAACTATTGATTCAGTGATTGAAGGCTTTGTTCGCAAAGTTGTCTCAACTGTTGATCTTCGGGTCCTGACATGTCATCGATGGTCTGATCCCAGTTGTCGTCCCAATGGTTAATGTTATCCTTTTTCAGAGCCCATTCCTCTTCAGCGAACTCTTGGAAGAGGTTCTCGTCTTCGAGTAATTCATTTAAATCGAGTTTCGGTTTTGGTTTAGTTTTGGGTATTTTAAACGATTTTAACGAAGTGTTCACCGATTGAGACATTGGTTGAGACAACGATTGAGAGATTGGTTGCAATTATGACAACAATTGACATCTGTTTGGCTTTCAATGCCATCTGTTGTCAATCGACTGAAGCCTTCACTCAATAAAAAAGTTTTTTTGAACTTTTATTTTGAAAAACTTTACAAAAAATTATTTTATGTAAACTTTTTTTTTGAATTTAATTTTCATAATATTTTCGTCTTTTTTGATATAAAACAAAATAAAAGCAAAACAATTAATAACATATCGATTGAAAACATGAAAATTGTCGCCAAATTGTAGTCAAACTTTTCAATAAAAAAGCCCCCAATTGTGGGACCAATGAATCCTCCCATTGATATACATGTGAAGAACATACCCGAAACCAGACCATAAGTGGACGGCTTTTTGCCTAATCCTCTGTTTCGGACACAATAGTTGACTGCATGTGAATAAGCGCTCACTTGTTTTGCAGCCGTTCCGATGCCGAAGAGTATCTGAGATAATATGATAAGCCATAGATTGGTGGCCAGACCCAAACCGGGCATCGGTCCGATCAGTACTAATCCCACCAAACATATGAATGTCCCGGAAATGGAGAAAATGGTTATGTCGTGAATGTATATATCGCATAACCGGCCCAAAAGAAGTGTTGTCAAAGAATAAGTTATTCCGGATGTCATGAATATGAGGCCAGTTATCAAAGGAGATAATTGCAAGTGTCTTAAGTGTGGCTCTAATGTGGTTGAGTTGAATCCAATGAGACTCAAAGCCGTCAAAATCACGACTGAGTCCAATATTATGACCAGATTTGAGACAAACTTCAAAACACTTATTGTTTCGCTTTTATTGCCATTGATTTCGATGTTATTATTATATTCCGGGTCTTTGGTTCGGTTTGGAATATATATAAGAATATGTGATGCACTGGTAGTTAAAAGTACGCCCAATGTCAGAAACGGTAGAACATAGCCGCCCAACTCGTATAGAGCGCCTCCCAATACGGGCCCAACGATTAAACCCAAACCAAAACAGGTTTCCATAATTGAAAACATTGTCGCAGTTTTGTCGGCGAACCGGAAGGTTATCATTGAATAACTACTGGTGGCAAAGGCTGTCGCACCCAATGACTCGACTATTCGTAGTGCAAACGCAGGTATGATAAACATTAGACCGTTTGGACAGTGGTCTAGTAGTCCGAATGTAACAGTGCTGATGCCCGCTATTGCCAGCCCTAACCCGCACATGAGATTAGCGGGTATTTTGGTCACCAATTGTCCGAATTTGAATGACGTCAACAACATTACCAACTCATAGACCGAGAATATCGACGAATAGACTATAGGCGTCGCACCCTTTGATCCTAATTGTCAAACATTTTTTAAAGACATTTTAAATCACTTTTAAATGTATTTTATAAATAATTTGTTACTAAACCCTTATCTGTCATTAGTAGTGAATTGTGATGGAAAGGGAGTAACGAAAGGTTCAAAATATCACAAACTCATAGATATAGTCATGAAATACCTGCTTCTTTAGGAAAGAATGGACCCTGAATAGAGACACCGGCGGCCACACAAAAGTTGCCGAACGCCAGCGCCGCCACAATCCATGTCCTCTCGCGTCTCTCCCTTCGGGTCCTCAATTTTAACAACAAATTGACCTCAGAATCCAATGTCAAATTGTGATTCACATCGACTTCATCACCACTTTGGGTGACATTCAGTCTTTTGATTTCACATTCACTGCTATCTCTTCGTCGTTGTTGTACTTCAATGACACTCATTATGAGACAAGAAATGATAAAAAAAATTTTGCTTAATTTTCAAATAAATTTTGAGTCAAATAAAAAACTGATTAATAGAAGAAAAATGTTATGAAATTGTGATTAAACTTATCATAAAATTCATTATAAATTATTATAAAATGTTTTCAATGAAACATAGTTTGAAAAATGTCTACAAAATAATGATTTGACATTTATTTTATAAATTATTCAAATTATATTCAATTAATATTTAATGAAAAATATTTTGAAATTCAAATTAATTAAAACATATTCTTCAATGTTTAACTCAATGTGTATCGTATGGTGCCATAGGCCAGGGATGTGTGATTTAACAATGAAATAATTTTAGAAAACATTTGTATCACTAATGCCTTAACTTTCCTCATATGCCCTAAGGGTGTAAAAGTTAATATCATTTGATCCTAAAATTCATTTTTTGTAATCGATATTCAATTGACAAAATGTTGTAAATATTTACTTAAAAAACATAATTTAATTCATTAAAAGTTGTTTTTACAGACACTAACTGTCTGTCAGTTTTACATTTTTAACTGAAGATAAAAATGATTCGGTTTTTGATTCGGTTCACATTTGTCCACATTTTCCCCTGTTATCTATGATTCAATTCTGACAAAGAATCTCAAAATCAATCATTTTTTATACAAAAATTTATTTAATGAATACTTAGGTTATATTACTATAAGATATAGAAAATATTTGCAGATTTGAAGAACATTTTTTTTAATGAAATTATAACTTTCTTTTTAAAGCAACCTTGAAATTGATGAGGACTTAGCACAGGTAGGAGAAACACATGGATCATATATAAATAGCCATGGCAAAATGGAAAGTTATTTGTATTAAGGCTATAATAAAATATTGACCTCAAATATAATCTGATATCCAATGTTCGGTTGGATTTAAATCTGGAAAAACACAATATTTATATCACAACTGATATGAGAATCGCTTCGAAGTCATTGAATATGAGATTAATTTTGAGGTCAATATCATTATAGCCTTAAGACAAATAACTTTCATTTTGCCCATGAGTTCAAGGTTTGGGTTTTTAAGGATAAAGAGAATCGCTTTCTTTTGTGGTCTCCTATCATATGTTTGGAGACAACGTCAGGTGACAGACCTGTAGTACAGATGGCTATTTATATATGAATCATGTATGTTCACTACCTGTGCTCAGTCTGCACCACTTTCAAGGTTGGTTTGGAAGAAAGTTATAAATTGCAGAAAATTTTTCTTCAAATCTGTTTTTAAATAAATATTTTCTTCTAAAAACTTAAAGTAATATAAAGTTTCATTAAAACAATATTTGGATCAAAAAATGATTGATTTTGGTTCAAATGACATTCGTTATCACAATTACATAATCAATTATAGAGACGATGTGAACAAGTGGTCGATCGAAGAATTCCATAAATATCCCGGAATATCTAATACGCTGCCCGTTGAAGATGTTCTCATCCCATACGGCAATGAGATCCAGGACATGATGAACGATTACTGGCATTATTCCATCTATTTGTCCATCAGTTATATTATCCTTATATTTACCATCAAATATAAGATGAGTTTTCGCAAAACGGGATATGATTTGCGCCCATACCTCACCGTTTGGAACTGTATGCTCTCATTATTCTCCATCTGTGGTGTCATCCGATGTTTGCCTGAATTTATTCATATAATATATACTAAAGGAATGAATGCATCGTTTTGTGATTCGTCCTATTATGAGGTGAGTCGCCTGTCCTCAAAAGGATCTCATTTTTGATAATAGAAATATTGAATGAAATTCTCATAAGTTATCAACTCTTTGATAGGACGTTCGGCTCAACATATGGTACCTATTCTTCACGCTGTCCAAAGCGGTCGAACTCATCGACACCTTATTCATTGTGTTGAGGAAACAGAAGTTAATTACACTCCATTGGATCCATCATGTGTTGACTTTGAACTATTCCTGGTATGTGTTCGCGGACGTGCCCTCAACGGCCAGATGGATGGTTAACATGAATTTTATGATTCACTCAATGATGTATACATACTATGCGCTGAAATCCATGCGCTTTCAAATACCCCGAGTGGTGAACATTACGATCACATCCTTACAAATCGCACAAATGTTTGCCGGTTTGTTCATCAACTACCTGGCCCTTCACTATAAGATGTCTGCCATCCCATGCGATCTTTCCAAAAGAGTAGCCATCTTTGGATTTTCTCTATATTTTCTGTTCTTTCTCTTATTTATGAACTTTTTCATCAAATCATATATTTTACGAACAACTCATTCGAAGAGCAAAACAGAACTGAAGAAGGAATACATGAATAATTGTATACCAGATATCAATCAAAACACAAACGTTAAGAATAATTATAACAACGGTTATAGTAATGGAAATATTAAGAAAGATCTTTAGATAAAATGACATCTTTTTCAACATATTATTTGAAAGTTAAAATGAATTCAAAAACTTATGAATTATTTTGAAAATCTTCTGAATATCTTTTGGACGTTTTTATTATATGTTTTCATTTAAACTATACTTTTTAATAATTTTTACTGATTTTACAACAAAATATTTATTAGTAATTTATAACAAATATCCTATTCTTTGATATGATTTCAAATTCAATTTTTTGTATTTGATTTCAACTTTTAATATTTTTATACCTTTTTTGGTTTGTAAACGAATTGAAGCAAATATTGTGCACAATATATGACATATCATTATATAAAATTCACTCTATTTTAACAAATATGACAATTAATATTCAAATAATATTTATTTATTTCTCTTTTAATTATTTTATTTATCACTAATTATTGTCAAATCAAACCTTTCATCAAATTTATTCAATTCTTTATATGAACTGAAATAAAAGTGATATAAAAAACATTTTATTTTGGCTAAAGTTTTCTTTTAAATACTGTGCTTATAGTATAGTACGGCTCAGTATAGGCGCAGGTATTACAAGAATAATAACATTGATGACAATTGAAGAATTATTATCAGACACACATTAAAGGTTTGTTTCATAAAAAGTAATTTTCATTTCGTTTAAAATTGTTTTATTTTATAAAGTTTTTAAAAACATTTTGATTTCAGTTAATGAATACGAATATAAAACAATAAAATATAAGTTTAAACACAAATATTTAGACCTTAGGCTTTAGCGGCGGCTTTGGCTGCTTTATAACCGGCATTAACTGCCAGTGCTGCTCCACTACCATAACTGGCCGGTGCTTTGACTGCTAATGGAAGGGGTTGTTGAACGTAGGGTTGTTGATAGGCCTTCAAACCCTTGTGAAGAAGTGTATGAACCTCTTCAACAACCGGTCGGATCTCTTGTGTGACTCGTCTGTAGGGCTGAATGATTTCTCTGACCTCTTGTATGACTGGTTTGACCACTTCGTTGACCAGTCTGTGGGGCTGTTCCTGGTATGAGTTATGCTCAACTGGGTAGGGAATACCAGGAGTGTGGGACTGTTGGACAGTGACAGGACTCGAAGAACTCTTGAAGTGAATTTGGACGGGCATCTGATCGGCGCTCACTTCGATGATCTGGGGCTGAATGTAATCCCGAGGAACGGCTAGTTCTCTCACTTCAACGGTTCTGCGAGAATGAACGGCGGCTTCAATCGGGCCATATGTTTGTTGAGGAACAGCGTAAGCGACTGGCGCTACCATTTTAGTGCCATAGGACTGAACCATCGGTGGAACGATCGGTTGTGTGAAGGCTGGACCGACTGCAGCATGAAAGCTTGCATAGCTGTGGACATTGCATCCCAGTGCCAGAAGAGTGACGATCGTTAAGATAAACATTTTGTCAAACAGTTTATGAAAACTTTAAGCAAAAACTTATTATTTGATCTCAAGAATGAGTTATGAATTTTGTCAACGATTTGATCACAATTTATACTAAAATTTGGACTAATTTTCAAACAAAAGCAAAACATTTCTTAAATATATCTTCAAATTATAACATTATCTATTGATTTGACATTAATTTTAGACCAAAAATATATATAATCTGTTTTTGACCTCAAATTCAATTGAAATTATTATAAATGAGTTAATAGACTATATTTTGCTCTCATTTTCATTTGTATTAAATATTATACAAATTTTAATTCAATAAATGAATAACAAAAACAATTTGAGATTTAGTTGAATTCAAATCATAATAAACTAGATTTCAGTCCAAAAGCTGATCCTCAGGTATAAAGGTTGTAATGGACGGACAGTTGTGTTTGTGTTGTGTTTGTGTGAAACAAGATTTATTATTTTGAGTTATTTTTAGTAAATATTTACGATATTTAGACAATTGTATATCGATTGCGAAAATGCATTTGAGCTTAGATTTAACAAAAGATTAACTTTTAGACCCTTAGGGGCACCACATATGGAAAAGTTAAGGCGTTTCTCTTATGACCAAGGTCATAATATAAGGTCACCGACAGTGAAAACATAATATTAATGAATGCGAGGGTCAGTTGAATTGATTTAATCTGAACTTAAAACTAAAAGAGTTTTTACTTTAAATTAACAAAAACAAGATTTGATGAAAAATGTGAATAACTTTCTAAAGTGTTAACAAAAAATGTTATATTTTTGAAGGATATAATCGTCTGAATCTAATTTTGGTACTTATTCTTCAACACTAATTAATAGCAAAAAGTATTGCAAATATATTTAAAAACCAAAGAATATTAAAGAATAGGAAAATACACCTAAAAAACACACCATATATTTCTTCTTTTGTGTGAATCATCTCTAAAATGAAATTTCCCACAAAATTAGCAAAAATTCATCATTTGTTGCAAAATTAGTGACTTATTATATGCTAAAAGACATCATAAAAGTGTTGACATGTAATATATAATTGGGTTTACGATAAACAAATGCTTTTAAGCATTGAATATAAGCTTTTATGACAATAGCATACAATTTAATTATGAGTTTCAATACTTTCCTTAAATAACTATTTTTTTATAATAACTTTTGATATAATGACGAAACATATGATGAAAATTAAGAAAATTATTTTCAATTTATATCTTTGGGACAAAATTCCATAATTGTTACCAAGTCTTTAAATTTGTGGCAAATGTTTCCATTGATTGCCATTTGAAAGAAAACTCCGAATTCAAACTATACTGAGTTGAGTTGACTGTGCAAGTTGTATGTGCAAGCTCATTCTATAGGTTTTCATAATAATGGCTTCTAAAAAGCAAACGCAGAAAAAGACAAACGAAGAAGACTTGAAAGCAATGGCAAAAGAGATAGTAATCTCAGGCATATCTGGAAAATATCCAGGTATTCATTGTTCATGAATGTGTTCAAAGAATATTAAATTATAAAACTTTTTTTTATTCAATAGAAAGCAAATCTATTGAAGAATTTGCGCGAAAATTGTATAATAAAGAAGATATGGTCACTGAAGATGAGAGTCGTTGGAGAAGAGGTAAGAAATTGTATTTTTACTCTAAAGTCAAGTTTTAAATATATTTCAATTTTTAAATAAATTAAAAGTTTTAGAATATTTTTAATTTCAAACTTAAAACCACTATAAATGTCATAGATCTATTCAACGCCCCGATGGGAATGGGAAAACTCAACGACTTGGAGAAGTTTGACTCAAACTTCTTCGGCTGTGATGACATTCAGGCCAATTATATGGACGCACAAATTAGGATACTTTTGGAGACCGTGTTTGAGGCCATTTGGGACTCAGGTCTGTCTCATGTGCTTTGAATTCTTGTTTTTAATTGTTCCTCAATTTAGGAACTGATCCGATATCCCTGAGCGGCACAAATACCGGCGTTTTTCTCGGCAATTGTTTCGATGAAATACTTAGTGCTTATTCAGGCATTGGATCCATTCCCCTCTACAAGCAATTCATAGCATCTCAAGTGTCTTATCGATACAACTTTCGTGGGCCAGCCATGGCTGTGGACACTGCCTGTGCGTCAAGTTTTAGTGCACTCAATGAGGCGATTCATTGCATGCGAAAGGGGTTTATCGACAGTGCAATTGTTGCCGGAATTAACCTCGGATTGAATCCAATAATGCAATTCCAGTTCTTTAAGCTCAATATGTTGTCACCGGACGGAAAGTGCAAGTGTTTGGACGAATCGGCCAATGGCTATGCGAAAGGGGAGGCAGTGGTGGCCATATTCTTACAGAGAAGATCTTCGGCTAAACGTATTTATGCGACTATTATTCACACGAAGACTAATAACGACGGATATGAGGAAATGGGTATCACTTTTCCGACTTGGGATTCACAGAGAGACCTAATGATCGACACATACCATGAGTCGGGCATCAATCCACACGATGTACACTATGTTGAAGCCCATTGCACAGGCACTCAGGCCGGGGACCCCGAAGAGATGAAAGCCATTTGTGAGTCGATGGCTTCGGGTATGAAAAACATTTCTTATTTAAGCCTTTCTTTCAAATAAATAATAAAATAATTTCATCCAAAGGTGACCGAAAGACTCCGATTCTAATCGGTGCCCATAAGGCCAACATTGGACATACCGAGGCTTCCTCTGGAATGTGTGCCATCAGTAAAGCCATTATTGCATTTGAGAATGAGTTGATCCCTTCAAATATACACTATAAAAATCCTAACCCTAAGATTGAAGGCATAGCTAATGGTCTTTTAAAGCCACTCACAGAAAACACACCCTTTTTTGGAGACATGATAGGCTTGAATAACTTTGGTTTCGGTGGGTCTAATATTCACGTGATTATCAAATCACCGAAAATTAAGCCATCGATTGATAACAACAAAATTGTTGACAAAATTCCGCGTTTAGTGAATATGTGTGGAAGGGATGAAAGTTGTATTAAATATTTTTTCGAAGAGCTCTTCGAAACTCCAAACAAAGTAACCAGAGATTTATTATTTTTGATAAACGATATCTCAAAGACATCACCCTTTAAGACATCCATTGCTTACGACGGGATGAGTTGCAGAGGTTTTGCGCTCATAGAAAGTAATGAACAAAACTTAAAGAATATTAAATCATTTAATGCTAAAGAAGTCAAAGAAAAGGATAGAGAGGTTTGGTTTGTTATGTCAGGAATGGGTACTCAATGGACAGCAATGGCTA
>JAQIXR010000427.1:0-28133 GCA_034700825.1 Quadroppia sp. Gr-Ori-00064 | reverse complement strand
AGAGAGAGAGAGAGAGAGAGAGAGGAGAGAGAGAGAGAGAGAGAGAGCTATTGATATAAGGCTAGTGAGGGATAGCTTTCCTTCTGAAGGGTATTTAACTTTTTTTTCTTAATCTATTCCCCTTATTATTATGGATTTTCGAGCACTCGTCTGTGGCATGGATTGGGTGTTAACCATAATTTCCTTACAGTGCTCTTAAAGCCAGAACACATTCTCTATCCATTCGTGTATTGATAACAAGAATGCCTTATAATTGAGAGAAAAGTAAAACTAAAGTAAAATTTTTTGAGCGCTTTCTCTCTATTCTTAGGGTTTTCATACAAATGTAATGCCTGTGCTTATAGTATGTGTCCTTGCCAAGGAAAGTTGATTTTTTTTACTAATCCCATGCCCTCAATACACACCTGATATGTAATTCAAATGTGAGTGTCTCTACAGGTATTTGATTGATCGGAAAGTTGACTAATAATTGAGTGAAAGCACAAAAAACACATTCAAAACTCAAACCAATTCTCGTGTTTCGCAAAAAACAATTCAATTCACATAAAAATGACAGCAATTTTTACGTCTAAAAGTCTTATATAATTTTTGCAAATATTTACTTCATTTTAGTGTGAATTCATCAAAGCTTTGAATAAAATGATTATTCTTTTGATTGAAATCATTTCATTGAAAACATTTTCACTGTTTATATATTTTTCATCTAATGATGAGAACATTTAAAAGAGATTTTCAGATCTTTTTTTCAAAAATTAATGTCAAAGATTTTTTGTTTAAAAAATGATTTATAATTTATTTGACTTTTAAATGATTTTTGAAATAATAATCTATTCTTTAAACAGATTTTCCTTTCATTTATCAGACATTTGGCTTTCGGGCGAATATTGTGCTAAAGACTATCTGAAGGAATGCCTCAAAAATAGTGATTTTCTGTTGACATATAAGATGTATATTTATTTGGCACCTGTAGGCACCTGCGGTTTTCCATAGCAACCGATCCGTTATAAGCGTAACTGTCTCTCATCGGCCGTTCATTACGTTTACAGCGTTTGGCAGTCATTCATAACCTTGACTTACATACCGACGCTCTCACACAACCACTGTTGTGGTTCGTAAGGTGTGGTCACAATTCATATCATTAACTCTTGATTTGAAGTCATAAAGAAATAAAAAAAAGATTTCAAAGCAATTGCTTTTACGCCAAAGAGTGAAACCAATGAAAGAACAAAACAAAAAAGTTATACATAATTGAAAAAAATCATTTTTGGTCTCAAAAGTGATTTTATTATTTTAAAAAATCACATTCAAATCACTGACGCATTCATTGCTAAAAATAAATAAATTTCAATCAATTTATTCATTGATTTAATTATCGGTCTTTTAGGCTAATTATAAAAATAATTAAATAATTTGATTAATGAAAAATAAGAGCATTTTTAATGAGAAAAAACTTTCACTTATTCTTAAATAAGTGATTAATTCGTGCATAAAATATAATACAAAAATTTATAGCAATAAATGGCTATGAATTTTGAACTCAAATTTAATTTTATTTCAATTAGTAAATAATTGATTGAAGTTTTGTTGTTATCTAACACTTAATAGCAGACAAAAAGTGATTGCATTTTTCGTAACATATCTTTAAATCAAAGTCAATACTGATTATCATATTCTCATCTCATGGATTGGTATCTCATTTCGTGTTATTTAACTTTTATTTAAATTTCAATTTATTTTCAATTTTATAAAGAATTTCAAAATTTATTTTTAGTTAATGTTTTTCTTCTAAACAATTGATTTTCAATGAAATACACGAAATAATTATAAGACGAGAGAATTCACTTAATTAACACTTTTGTTAAGAAAATTTTTATTTTTCACTGACTTTTAACCCTTTATTTCATTGAATATGTCTTATATTTATTATTATCTTCTCTTCAAACAAAATCTTATTATTGATTATCCAATTATTTGTTTGAAAAATTAAGTCATTTATTAATTCAATTATAAAATGCGAATAATTTTGAATTAATATTGTTTTTCATTAAATTATTAATCATATGAATCACGAAATCTTTATTTGAATTCTTGTAATATTTATTTATATGTTTCCAAAAGATTTATGAAATTTATTGATTGAAAAAAACATTTGATTTCTATATAATTAAATCTCAATCAAAAAATTAATTATATTTTATTTAAAATATTTTTTTCAATATTTTCTAAATTATGGAATAAAAGAGAAAATGTTAATTAAAATTCATTACAAATAACAAAATATTTAATAAATATTTAGAAATGATTACATTTTTTATATATCAAAAATTAGGTTAAATTCTTATATATAATATTATGATTAAATCTATGTTAAATTGAATACAAAATCCATTATTTGATTTGATTTTTATTTTTATTCATTTATTATGAATTGATTTTTTAATTAAATTAAAAGTAAAACCAATTTTTGGTTTGATTTCAAAATCTCTGATTATTATTATTATTCAAAATCGCGAATAAAATAATGATTTTTATTTTGATTATTTTTTTGTCATTTTTTTGGCTTCAATTCATCAAAGACTTAGTCATAAAAACATTAAAAGTTAATTAAGTTTTGTTATATAAAATGAAATATTTTTATGTTGAATACGTGGATGAGTTTGAAATCATAAACCAAAATACTTTTTATATAACCCTTTGAGTAATTATTTAATAAAATTCACATCATTTGAATTCATGTGAAATGAATATTGTATTTAAATGTTGTTTAAACTCGTTCTCAATTCTTGACAAATATTTTTGGTTTTTTAATATTTTTATTATTTTATGCCTTATTTTAAATGTTTTAATTTTATTCAAAATTATAATTTTAAATGTTTTGTAATATCAATACAAACACAAAATATTTAAATGATTTTCTGTATTTTGAATCAAATAATTGAAATATAAGTTAACTATTGATTAAAAATGAATCAAAATTTATATTTTAAAAAATGATAGATTTTTTGCATTCAATCGATTAGTAAATTATTATCGACTTATGAATTGATGGTGAATTTAGAGGACATACCTGTCCTAAGGGTTGAACATTTTATGTAATTATTTGGTGACTACTTATAAAAATGAATCTAATTTTTTAATAACTCTACAAAACATTAAAAATTGTTATTCAATAGTGGTTTCAAATGAGGCGAAAAAATATAATTATAATCGAAGAGAATTTTGTTTGAAATTTTCAATCACTTTATATTCCGTTCACAACAATCAAAATCAAAGCCATTCATAGCCTTTGAACCAAATATTTCTCATAATTTATTGTCTCAAAAGAAAATCTATCTTTAATTTTAGGAGACATTTGAAGGACTTTTAGTTTTTAAATAAATTGTTTAAATATATTTCAATTGAATTGAATGAAATGAAAAGAAAAATTGCATAAAGAATTTGGTGTCCATTACTATATTATATGTGATTTAGTTTCCATTCAAACAAATACTTTTTGAATGCCAATAACTTTTCTTATTATTCGCATTACAATCAAAATTCAATAATAACTTTCATATCAAATATTAATATAATTTATAACTTTTTGCTTTAATTTGTCCTTTGATTTCAAAAATAATATAATTTATTCCAAACTTTTATTATAGAAAATAGGCTTTTGATGAATAATATTAAAGAGTTTTTTCATTACAATTGATATGAATTGTAATTAAAGATATATTTTATACCATTTTTATCAATAGTCTCTAATTTCACGGCTTTTAACAATTCAATACAACTGACGGCAATTTCAAGTGTTAGGGGCTAACAGGGGGTGTGATTTATTGGGAGTGATTGTACAAGGTGATATATTAATTGTGTTTCATTTACACCTTTTTGTTTTATAATGAATTTAATGTTTATTTAATTTCGAATAAATTAATACTAATGTCATGTTTTGTGGCACAGATGATGACAGCCTTTCCTTATATTTCATTGTCTATAGATTTAATTATGATTTTTATATGAAATATAATTTCAATGTTATTTCCAATATTAGTAACGCTTTATTAAAATTAAAATTCAATTAAATTTTTAATAATTTTTTTTCTTCAAAATTTCCGATCATTTTATATACCATTAAAACAATTTTTTGTCAATAAATAGATTATTGTTTTTTTAGACAATTGTTTAGAAAATGATTTCATTGAAAGCTATGAAAACTAAAAGCAATACAATTTTCATGAAAATCATTGAAAAGAAATCAATTAATATCTGTGAGAATGAGTGGAAAATCACTTTTAGGATAATATTCATGATATTTATCAAAGGCTAAGTGTTTATTGATTTGGTGCACACGACTGGCCTCACGGGTGCTCTTAATTGATTACATTTCGTTGCTATACAATTGAGATCCAAATGAGACAACAGTTAAAATCAATCAAAAAGTCAAACAAATTACGAATATTTTATTTTTTGTGTTCAAATAATTTGTTAAAAAATTGTTTTTTTGTTTGTTTTTTGCTAAATATTTCCTATTTTTTAATTGATAATTGTTTTCAAACATAAAATGCGTTCAAATTGTTATAAATTTTGTATCAATAAATGGTTATTACATATAGTTTGAGATCTTTTAATTTAGTTACAAATCTAAGAGATATTATTTGTCTTTCACGGCACCGGTAGTTATGATACGGTTAATGATTAAGGGTTAGAATCTATATCACTTCGAAGGACAGGTTCATAAATGCTAACCAATGAGTCGTTTGGGAGACACTCACTTCTGAAGGTTCTGTCAATAGTGACAGTCTTAAGGGTTCTCTTCGATCAAGAATGCATTGGTTGAGATATTTCTGGTGATTGGCCAAAAGGGGACAAATGTTAACAGAATAATATGAAAAAACGAGGGGTAAGAATGAGGTCGGGAATGGTTTGTGAACAGTTGGTTCCCCAAAACTTCTCGAGGTATAGCAGAAAATCCAAGACCAGTAGCGGTTGGATCAGAATCGAGAAGAATCGGAATTCTGTTAAAAAATGTCAAACCCTTAATGAGAGGACAATTATAGCAAACAATTACTTGTTTTCAATCATAAATTAGACCAAAAATATTTGTAATCAAAATAAGTTAGTGTTATCTAAACATAAAACCATTTTCTCGAATACACTGTCAATTAATTGTCTATACTTTACGATATTTTTCAATATCTCAACAAATTATCGCAACGTTAAACATGTGATATATATCTCTGAATTCGATTTATATTTTAGCCCGGATTATATTAGACTACTTTCGCTCATTCATGTGTTAAAGCTAGCTTGTTGAGTTGAGTTGATTTGAGCTGAACTTTCAATTTGAAAATAATTGTAACGAAAAATATCTCAATTCACACACATTTGTGTTTCAAAAAATGTGTGTAAAATAATGAGAGAAATTGTATTCGTTTCGCATAACTAAGTAATTGTTTAAAAGATTTTTATTTTTTCATTGCTTTCAGTCATATCTCTGAGAATATATTTGTTTAACGAAGTGTTTCTCACAATTAAATCAATAAATATTATATATTTCAGTCTAAAAATTGGTATTAGAGTTCAGTTCGACTTTTTTGAATCACTTCTTGTGTTTCCGTGTCTTTTGTCCCAAAAACACAACATTTTGTTAAGTATTTGAATTCAGACAAAGATAACAATATTTCACAATTCATTAATAAATATAATTTGTTTTATTGCCTATAATTGATATGTGCTTTGAATGTGATTTTTGTGATTATGTTTTTATGTGTATTTTTTGCTTATTTTATGACATATTATAACAATAAATGTCTGTTGAATTAGATTTGCATTTTTCAAATAAAAATTTACATTTCATTGTGTTTGAAAAAGTGATCAAAATTTTAAAACTTTTATATAATATAATAGAAAGTGATTTACATCTGAAGTATTCAAAGAATAAGAGGAAACTGTGATTAAAATCACTTGTGATTTATAACATATTTTTCTCATTCATTCAATTCATTGCGGAATTCAATATTATTTGTAATGTATTTTATTTTTATTAATATTATATTTATTTTTATTAACAATAATTTAATTATAATTTTATTTTTATATAACATATAATACTATTATTAATATCAAGTTCAATATTAATAAAAAATTTCAATTTTTATCAAAACTTCAATTTTAATAAAAACTTCAAATTTAATCAAAATTTCAATTTTATTATTATTATTATAATTCACTTCAAAGAAAGTATTTCTTTATTTACTTCAATTTTTGCCTTAATTTCACAGATAATAATCAATTGTTTGATGACTGCATTCAAACTGCATTCAAATCAATCGTTTCTTTCTTATAGTTTTCAAATATATTCTGATCTAAAAAATTGTTGTGATTTTCATTGAATGAATAAAACTCTATAATTTAGAGTGATTTGAATGAAATAATTAATACATTTTTGTTAAAAAATACAATAATATATGAATTGGATCTCAATTTTTATCGAAAAATAATCATTTAATTCATAAAATCATTGCATTTCTCAAACCATAAACTTATTCGACATTTGAAGGACTGATTCTTGTGGTCAGCGCTGATGTATAGCACAGGTATGAGTTTGTAAGGCACAGGCATAAGATCCCAGACGATCGGCATGTTTCCAATTGTTCCTCAAATTTAGATCATTTAAAAACTCTTTATTTTTATTGAATTGAATTGAATTTTTTAGTTATTATTAAATATTTCTTTAGGCAAACATTTCGTCAAATAATGACTTAAAGACCAATTCATTCATTCATTCTTTGTTATCATAATTTAAGGTCACGTTTAGATGTCATTAGAGTTGTACCTAATTTTTGGTGTTCTGTCGGTATATAACTGTATATAACTTTGTGATGCCTTCCATGCCTTCCATGCCTTCCATGCCTTCAAGCGATGGAAGTTTGCATACAATGAAAGTCATATATTTAAACAAAGAGATAAGAAAACATTTCTCCCTTTTTTCTGATGCCTTTCTTTGCCTAAAATAAGATCTGATTTTTTTGATTTATATTTCAATTGTATTTTTATTCTTTCATTAGTTGTAAATAGAGTTTAAAATTAAATAAATTTTAAAATAATTTGCTTTCGATATAATTTGTGAAGATTTTCAAAAATCATTATTTTATATGTTATTTAAGTTTATATTTCTATTAAATATTTATTAAATAAAATATCTATTATTTCACAAACACTTTATGAATTCAAGTGTTGAAAAAAACTATTAAATTTAAAACCAATTTAATATTAGATCCAAAAATTATTTTCAAATTAAATTTATTACTATTACAGTAAAACCTCTATATTTCGTCCACAGGTTGTTCGCAACAAAAAGTCAAGTAAGAAAGGTCGTTCGAGAAATAGAGGGTCCGAGATAGACAGGTTTTACTGTATTAATTGAATTGAGACAACACTTGAGAACACGTTCTTTGTATGAGTTGTTCAAACCTCAAGGCATTGAAAACACAATTAAATGAAACTTTTGTTCATTTAATATTAAAGTGCATTCACTTTACTATTTATTGTCCGCAAAAATATGACATTCATATCACAAAACTCAATGTTTTGTCTATTAATACATTTAATTTGATTTTGATTACACTTTTTATTGAGAAAACAATCTTCAAATTAAATCATTTCTCGTTTCTCTTGCGGTCAAAGTCATCTCAGGTGGTATTGAAACTATCCTTCCATTAAATTGTTGGCCCCTTATATCATAGACAATTCAATACTCGATAGGGATTTAAATGTGATATTAATTACAAAGTATTAGATATTAAAACAAGTGATCAATCATTAAATGATATCACTTTTTGAGGTTTAGTTTTGACATTCATTTGAAAAATAATTGATTATTAGATTTCATTCACTTATAGTCAGAAAAAGTCGTTTTTAATAGATTTAGATTAAATTTTTTTATATAAATTTTAGTGTAATTTTGTATTCAATGAATTTATTTTTAATATATTTATTTCAGATTAAAATATATTTTGAAGTTTCAAAGATTGAGAAATATTTTTGGATTTTTCTAAAACCGAAATTAACCTCAATTTTGACTTTTGTTAAATAACAATAAATACAAAAAAATCAATACATAGTATAATATGATTCAAACTTTGAATATAAAAACATTTTTTATTGACTTAATCTTCAATAAAATATCTCTAAATAAAAATGAAACCAAAAAAACATCAAAAGATATAATGATTTGGTTTTTTCGTTGAATTTAAAACCAAAAACGTTTTCCTAAAATTCAAACAACAATTGCATTGAAGATCAAAAATAATATATTTATATGTATTTTTCGTTAATCTTGTATCAGAAGTGATCCGGGTATAAAGTAACCCATTGTTCCTAATAGACTTCAACACATCCGGGAACTGGAGTTTAATATTTTTATGGTTTGATATCTTTATAAAAGGCATAGAATTTAAATGTATATAAAGATTGAAATTTATTATAAAATGTTCACAAAAATAGTGTTTTTGATAAGTTTTACTCAATTATTGCTGAATTTATGCCCCTGTTGTCCAGTATTGCCTGCAATGTTGATACCCCTTGAAATGGGAAGTCTGACCCTAACCAACGAATACATCAATTGGCCGATAATTCCCGTCAACCCAGGAATACAAATACCGCCGTTTATTAGCGATTGGATGCCTTTATATCCAGTAGTTCCCGGTTCGGGTTAAGGGGTTATTGTGATTATCAATAAATTGATGTCTTTTTAGTAAATGAAATAAAAATCCAAAAATAAATATAATTTCATATAAAATGATTTTATTGTACTTCAAATCATTATAATTATATGAATTAAATGTTAAATATTTTTAATAAAAATCTATAACAAATAAGAAAAAGATTTCACTAAAAATTATTATTAAATGATTGACAGATATTATTATTAAAAACATTTTCATCGCAAGTATTACTTAAATGACCCCCTATTTTAAGGAACTTTTTGAAGAATTTATAGTTTTTAAAAATATTTTTTATATAAAAAGAATCAATTGTTTAATGATTTTTAATACATTTAAAGGGGTTTTAAAAAATATTTTAATCGCTTTCAAACAATCTGTCATTTTATGAAATTTTGATATATTATTATTTGAGGCCAAAAAGTAAGGAATTTTTCTCAGATTTAAGTCATATAAATATAATAATTGAATTTCATTAAAGATTTATTTCATATAATTAGAGCAAAATTGATTTTAAGTTATTTTTCAAATGAATTGAAGACCTAAAAGAGTGACAATGTTTGAGATAATTCAAAATATATTAAATTTTCAATAATAATAATCGATATATAAGTCTGAAAATATTAAACCATTTTCTCTCTATTGAAAGGTCTTTGAATTCAGAATATTTTAGTTCAAAGTCAAAAAACATTTAAATTAATTCAAACAAAACTCAATCAATAAAATAAATATTGATTTTTATAGATATTTGCAAAACGTTTTCATTTCATAGATATTATGCAAATAAACTATACTTTAATTATTGGTTACCGAAAAAAGGCTTAGAATTTATGTTATTATAAAAAATATTTTTTTTCATTTGTTTTAAATTTAGTTCTGTATTAACCATAGAGTGCTTATACGGCTATCAATCAAATCACGAATAATTCAAATTCAGTCATGAGTTTCAAACTCACGTCATATTTGAATATTAAAATGTATTCAACAAATGAAAAACAAAATCTATTTCTCATTTTCATAATATAATCATTTCTTTTGTTCCCGAATATTATACCAAAAAAAAACCAAACCAAATAAAACACTATTTTTATTGCTTGAGATCTAAGGCATTAGTTTTTGGTTTTGATTTTGAATCAAGACTTTTGTGATTAAATTTCAAGTTTAAGGCATTCAATAAAATAAAAATATTATCAAAAAATACACGAAAATTGCATAAAAATTTGTATTGAATTGAAATTTTTGAAATTCATTGTGAAAATCATGTTTATTACGAATCACTGAATACACTGAATATTGAATGTACAAAATAAGGGGTAAACCAAGAGTTACCCTGTTATAGAAAGGCATAACCCTTTGACAGTTCTATAATTACTATATTATTAATAAATCGATTAATTATTTAAAAATATATTTATAGAAATTCTGACAAACAATTAATATCTTTATTTAAGGTTTAATTTAAACGAATTCATTGAAAATTGTTATATATTTGAAGTTTTGCTATAAATTATATATTTGGTCCCCCTTTGAGTATCCCTTAAAAAATCTTTGAAATCGTTATAGTTTTAAAATATTTTTCATTATTTTATTTCATTTTTGTCTACTTTTTGCTAATTTTCATTCAATTGTTTTTGAAAAATCTTTTTTGTTGAAAATATTTTAGGGTTTAAGGGGTTCGAGACTATCATTAGTGTCAGACTATAAGTCACACATTGTTTTCACATTAGATTTTTTGAAAATATGATTACATTTGAGTGAAATGTATTACTAAATAGATTTCACATTTTTATTAATACTATTCTTACATAACATTTATTCAAATTATTATTCCTTTTTTAACTTTTATTTTCTTTATATTTAATGAAATATTAGTTTCGATATATTATACAAATGTGTCTCTGTTTAGGTCACGGACTCTATTATATGTAAGAAATATATGATTTTATTTACAAAATAATAAAATTCAAAACAAAAATTCAAAAACACTTTCAGAACAAATGAATTGAATTTACAACACATTTGATATTATTATAAAAGGTGTTGGAAATGGATTTTTAAATAAGTATTTGATTTATTGTTACGTTTCTATCGATCTGTTATTTCGTGATTTTATTACAATTTTATGTTAAATATTTTTGATATTTTATTTTCAAAATTATATTTGAAATCATTAATAAAGTGTTAGTTTATATGCAATCAAATGACTAGAATTGTTTTGATATTAACTAGGTAATCTCATTTTCAAACCCTTTTCAACATTTTTGATCAGAATTGGTTGAAATAATTTCATTATAAACCCCCTTATGATTAACATAAAATGCATTCAATATTAAAATCAAATGTTTTTTTCATTAAAACTTTTGTTGAAAAAAATATAACTTTTATTATTTAAACGTAAAAATGATTTTACAGTAATTTAAAGGAATTTAGATTTGAAATCAAAATCGTGACTAAAAACTAGATTTGAATTTATTTATTGAAAGTTTTTCAAAATCAAAACTCAAGGATCGGATCATTGTTTTGGTTTGGATGAACACCGGAGTCATTGAGATATATAAATATAACTAACTGTGCGATTGAAACACAAGACCACAAAAACTTTGTGATAGGAATTGTCTTTTTATAATTGAAAAACCGATTTCAAGGAAATAGAAATTGTTTTACAAATCAATTAATTATACTTTCGATGTATAGCTATATCTCAAATGTACTCCGAATATAATGTTTGCTTAAATACAGTATTTTATAGACTATAATAACGTATACATAAGTTGTTGTGTTTTACAACCATTTCTTAAGTCCTTGTTTCGAGAAAATGGGCTATAATTCAAATCCTAAAGAATTTTTTGTGACTTTCCTTTGCGTTAATAATAGAGAGTTTCGCCCAAAAGGCACCCAAAAAGCAACCCGTTTTACGCCCAAGCATTTGAATAACAGGCCATTCATTGCATATAAATCTATTATTTTATTGTCTCTTATTTTGTCTGATTTTCTCATAAAAACATTAACTTTAATTAAAAAAATTAGTTTTTGATAGTATGGCAGTCTTCTCAACATACCAGTGCCGTAACAATGCTTGCGCTGTAAGGAAAGTGTGTAAATAAAATGCAATCATTAATTGAAATAATTCAATACATTCTCAAAAAGATTTTCATTTATAATATTTATTAAATTATATTATTTTTATTAAACATTGATTTTCTCACATTTTATTTGAAAATTATTTTCCATTAACTCTGAACTCAATTTATGAATAGGTTTTGATTTTAGTGATGAAAACATTTTAATTCATCTCTCTCTCTCTCTCTCTCTCTCTCTCTCTCTCTCTCTCTCTCTCTCTCATTATATCAAATAACAATCAAATCCATACCTGAATGACATGTTTTGATATTGTTTTTGATCCCAAAAAATAATGTTATAATAAATTAAAGTTTAATTTCTAAGCAAAACAACTGAAAAACAAAACTGTTTTGTCTATAGTTTGAGATTAAATGTTGTGTTGAATTTGAACGACAAATATATTCTGATCATTCAATAGTGAGTATATGAGATGTGAGGGGGCTTTGAGGTTGGACTGCACAGACCCGACGCAATCATCTCATCCAATGCTAGTGAAGAACTACGAACCACTACTTCTTCGATCACATCTTTTCTAATCCTTGACATTTTATTGTCAAAAAATCATTCAATATTTTTGATGCAAATATCAATAATAATATGAAATCAAAAATTCTTTTATTATTGACATTATTTTTAATAAAAATCATTTAAATTCAAATTTTATTATTTATTCAGTTTTTATGATTCAAATGAATTTAAATCAAAATGTTTTGAATTCTTTCTAAAATTATTTAAATTTTTATGTTTCTTATAATTTGCTAACTGTCCAAAAATAGGTCTCCATTGAGTCCATTGTTGTATCAAATCTTATAAATAAAGTCTTTATGAACTTTAATGGTTTACTCGACTTCTAAAGAAGACTAATTGATGACTGAATTACAATTGCTTTCATTTCATATAAAAATTGATTTAAAAAACTAAAAAAAAAGTGTTTTCTTATACTAAATGTAAGATTAGGTCAAAGAATGACAATTAGACTCTAAATTGTGATACATTTGTGGCAAACCCTAACATAAAAGATTTACTTCTCAAAAATGTTGTCATAGTTTTCATAGACAACAAATACATATAACAAATTCACAGTCAAAACACGTCTTTCCATTGATGGGCAGAGGATGTCAAACAAGAAATTCAATTCGAAGAATGACTTCTGGGTTAAATGAACCGAAAAATTCATTTTTTATTTTTTAACCAAAACTTAAACAATTGAATGATTGTTATAAATATTGATAACAAATGTTTAATAAAAGTTAATTTTTTTTGTTAATTGTCTTCAAATATATAGAATTTTATTGAAATTTAAGTAAAATATTATTCAATCAAAAGATGATTACATAATTGATACTAATTTTCATAATAAACATATAATGGTTTTAAAAGTATTATATTATTTGCATTAATAATAGCCATATTTCGTAATCAATCACTTTTTTGATCCAATTTTTATTCAAAAACAATATTCTTCTATCATTTGCTTAATTAACATTTGTTTATAACACAAAAGTTAAGCACAAATTACTAAAAAAAACTTTTTAAAGGTTTCAAATACTAATGAATGACACAATAAATGAGATAATAATATATGAAAATTCATATTACAGTAAAGAATATAATCATATATTAATTATAGTGAAAACCCTGACATTAGGGCTCTATTACAATATACAGTACAGTGTCTGTCATTAAGAAGGGATATAAAAATTCATTGATATTTTGTATTTGAATTTCTATTAAATATTATTTATTGTAATAAATAATAACCTTTTCTATAAAAATGATTTAACTGTTAATATTAAAATGTATTTTTGTCTACTGAGATAATTGAACAATGAGCAAGGTCTACCTTTTCATTTCTAGGAGCATTGAAACCAATATTTAAATCAAAGACGTTTTTGTATTTTAATTATTTAAAAAGGGTTTAAATTTAGTTAAATAGGTATTATTGATGGAATATATTGAAACCTAACATATGCAAAGTCTAGACAGTCCGGTGCTCAATAGCACATACTATTTGCATATACTGTATATATAGATGAGAAACAGAGAGACTCGAATGGCCGGCAATAGTCGGGATGTTTTGCATAACATGTAATCAATGAATGTTTTAATAATTTGTGGTTTAATAAAGAATTTATTCATTCAAAATTGTGTCAGAAATTGATATATATTGTAAGTATCTTAACAATTGAAAAATATACCCTTACATAAGAAATGAAATAATTGTTCAACAATATCATCTTGAACATCTTAGATGTCATCTTGGTTCAATAAAGATGATAAAATTGAGCGCAAAGGACAGTCTAAATGTGATCGTTTGGATTGAAATGATCTTTAGTTTTGTCGTCTCCTCTGAGATGTGATTGATTGCCAAATATCTCGACTCTGTATTACAGACTATAATACACTAAAATCTTATATTTTTTTGGGTTTTTAAACATTTCTCGAATTTTAAACAAATTCCGAGTTTTTAAATAACATTAGTTTTATAATTTGAAAACAATTCTTAGGAATATTCCGAGTAATATCACAATAGTAGACATTTATTGTATAAGACATGGCATTAATACCAGCGCTAATAGAATATAAGAATGAAAAGGCATACAAAAAATGGTCACTTTGTATGAAACCTTTAAAGTGAATCACATTAAATGAAATTATGTTTTAGTCATTGATTTCATTATGCGATTGACTATGAATTGACATCAAATGTGAAACACATTGAATGCAGTTATCATTCATTTTGAATACAATACTTTAGTCAGAAAACAATATTTGACTTTTCATAACAATTGCATTTATTAGCAATTATTCTATGAATACATATAAAAGTTGATAACAATTTCATTGGAATTGTAGTGTAAAATATAGGTCAGACACATCCCACTCCTTAAGGGGTATCTATTAATAAGATATTAAATGATCAAAAATTAAAATGAAATGATATTTAAAACAACATTTTAAACACTATTAATTAGCTCTCAATTTAAGGTGAATTCATATTATATTAAATTATAAAAATTGATAAACAATTTATAGGTTATAATACAATAACCAAAACTTCATATCAAAAGGGTTTAGGGGTTGAGAAATGATATAAGTTATTAATACAGTATATACAGTATGTACTAAAATATTTGTATTGCTTTATATCACAGACAATTAATGTGTGGATTAGAACTGAAAGAAATGCCAACTCTTTGTGAATTCAATAAAATTATGGCCGAATATAATGGATATGAGAAGAAAGTGCTTTTAAGAGCAAAATATCATTATTTATATAACACTATTATTATTGAAATTATTTTTTAGTCAAAATCACTAATAATTTTCTAATAAAACCATTATTACTTTTTATTTAATGTAAGCCTATTTACATTCAATAATTTTTGCGATTATTTCAATATTTTTTCGTTTATTTAATTATAAAATTCAAAGCATTCAAAGCATTCAAAGCAGAACATAGAATAAAACAAAACTAACTCAAGATTTAATTATGTCTTCACTAAAACTGTTCATCAAATTAATAGCTAAGAAAACACTTACGAAATATTCTCTTATATATAATGAAAATCAAAATGATTGCAAAAACGATAAATATTTAATTAAATCCTTTCAAACATTTCTAAAAACGAAAATTTTCTGTCAAATTATATTAAAAATTGAAATAAAATCTAAAATATTTTTAAGTATTATTTATTAAATACCTTATTTTAACGTTCAAATGAGTGTTATGTTATTCTAGTGATAAGAATCACTTGAAAATCGCATATTATATTAAAAAAAAAACTCTGTCATTGAATGTGAAGAATATTTTATGATATTTAATAAAATTTATAAAAATCTTTTAAAAATAGATATTTTTCGTTCAAATTTCAAAATTGAAAAATTATTTTTTAGAAATAAGACTAAACTATAAAAATATATTCATTTTTACCTTTCATTTGATTCAAAACATAATTTATATATTAAATAATTTTATAAATATTGTGAATTTGAACATAAATTGTCGATTAAGTCTAATTGAAAAGTTTGTTCAGATATAAAATGCATTAAAAGATGTCATTTAAATACAACTTTTGAACATTAATAACAAGTTTGTATAATTGTATTAAAGTTTATTCATTAGAAAAAATTTATTACTTTTAAAACTGAAGTTAATTTGATTTCACAACTAATACATTGTGTTATAAATTGATATAAATATGATTTTTATTCTCATTTACGGTTGAGTTGAGCGAAAAATACAACCGTTTCGTCGATTCCTTGACAACAATAGTCATAGAATTGAATATTTTCTAAAACCAAATCAGACTAACGTTAATAGGATTTCATTGAATGCAAAGTTAATCTCATTTTTCTGTTTACTCCGATAAGTGTTGAGACAATTGAACGACAAAATTGATTATACTTTTGATGAATTTTCTCAAAAACAAACTAAACAATCAATTTTGATTCAGTTCTTTCCGATCATTCAATAGCTAATAATTCACTGTATATTTCAATACAAATATTTTATGACAATTTATGAAAACAAATATTTCATGAATATTTCAATAATATAAATAATCTTGGTTATTTTCTTATGAGTCCAGTCATTTTCATTCATTTATTCATTCATTACAACTTTGGATCAAATAATATAAAGTAGTTCTAAAATGGTATATAAAGTGTTAGGATATGTTTGGCCGATATTAACATTCAATTCATATCTCTGTTAAATATAATGAGTTTTACTAATATATTATCAAATGATTCAAACATTGATTGCATTTTATAATTGAATTTATCATACAATGAATGTCACATCAATTGAACTGTGCAACTGAGCAAGGACATTATTCATAGTCTAAGACAATGGCTTTCTTTTGTCTTCAATGTATTGTTGGCATTTAAATCACATCAACTCATATGCCTTTCCAACCCAACCCATGTGTGATCAATGGCTAATTGGATCAAACCATCACTTGTGATGACATTTGAAGAATGAGTTATTTTTTCAATGAATTGAATGACAAAAATAACTGTAAATGAAATTGAATTAATGAATGAAAAGTTTTGATGTCTTAAGGGATGGTTTGTTTGCGCAAAATCTCAACACAAAAACATATGACATAAGAGTCTCTAAACATGGCTTCACTTCAACATTAAATGACATTTCATTTGAATGTTTTAAACATATATTAATATAATATTAATAACTATTTATTTAAATATCAATTAATAAAAATGTTTAATCAGTTTATAAACAAATTATTCAATAAAATGTTAATTCAAATAACATTCAAAACATTGAAAACAAATTGATTGAAATTTTGATTTTTGTGTCAATTTTTTTTGAGTTTAGTTTCAATTAAAACAATAAATAGTTTTTTATTTATTTATTCTTTAGTTAATTATTATTTTTGTAAACATTTTATTATTTTATTTAAAATGTTTTCATAATTAATATATTTTTTTGTTAATAAATTGTATTATATTTTGTGCAAAAAATTATTCAAATTTTTTTGTAAGTTTTTAACAAATATTTTGATAATTAATATTAATATTGATTTGAGTTTAGATTTGTTTTGAATTGTTTTCATTTGATTTGAAGACAACAATTGAATCCCATTTTCAAATGTGAGGAAGTATTGGATCAGTTGAATGGCTGCCGGTCTTTACGACATAACGACCCAAACCTTAGGCAAAGGACACTTCGCTGTCGTCAAACTCGCCAACCATTGTCTCACAGGTCGGACATTGTCTTACCATCACTTGATTCACTCAAACCCTTAGCCATTGATTGCATTTCTGTCACAATCTATCCATTCATTCATTTTCAAAGACATCAAAATTGTTATGAAAAACACAATCGATTTTTAGCCTTAAATTAGTTGAAAAAATGATTAATTAATGAATAATTTTGACAAACATTAAGACATTATTTGTCTAAAGACTTACAAAAATAGGTTTCTTTGATGTCATAATCAATGCTTTAATGATCTTGTGTTGAATGTTCTTCAGGTGAATCCGTGGCCATAAAGATCATCGATAAGGCAAAGCTCAACAAAGAAGGTCTTCAGCAGTTGGGTATTGAGATCAGACTATGGTCTCGACTGTCAGAACACGAACACCAAAATGTGGTCAAACTATACCAAGTGATCGACACCCGAACCAAACTATACCTCGTTATGGGTTTGTCTTCTGTTCACTCAATTCGATCAAAATGTCATCGTTTTTGTCATTCATGTCATAGAATATTGTGGTCCCGATGTATGCGATCTCTACGACCACATCCAGAAGCGAAACCATGGCAATGGGCTCAGAGAGACTGAGGCCAAACATATTTTTCGTCAGATCTGTTGTGCGATCTCTTACTGTCATTCCCTTCAGATCGTCCACAGAGACCTCAAACCAGAGAACATACTGATCATCGCTCAGCCATCAGAACAACTCAACTTTAGGATCAAATACCCTTTGGTTAAACTCATTGACTTTGGGTTTTCCAACCAATGGGCTGAAGGGGAGATGTTGAGGACGTCCTGCGGGTCATTGGCTTATTCTGCGCCCGAAATACTCTTAGGTTTAAATATAATTAATATTTCTATCAAACAATTGCTAATAATTGTCTAAACAGGGGATCATTACGACGGCCCCAAAGTCGACATCTGGGGGTTGGGATGTATTCTATATATTCTCTTATATGGAAGCAATCCATTCATGCAAATCAATGACAGCGAAACTCTTTGCAGGTTTGGGACCAAATGACTCATTTTAAGGGTTAACTCAATAGAAACCCTTTTGATTGTTCTATAGGATCCTGGACTGTACGTTCACAACCCCTCCCCGGCCCTCAATCACTGAATCTGCGATCGAACTCATAAAAGCATTGCTCAAAAGAGAACCAAATAATAGATTAAAGATCGAAGAAGTAATATCTCATTCATGGCTCAAAGACTGCGAAGAATTCACATTTGAAGACATAAACATTTCCGCAAAACTGCCAAATGTTCCAAAAAATGTCAAAAATTCAGTTCACAATCGAGTGATCGACCAAATGGTGACAAAAGGCGTCGGCAATTCAAAAGAACACATCGAGAAAGTGTTGGAAAGTATAAGAGCTGAAGACTCGCCCAACTCTGGCAGCAAAAGTTCGAGTCCGACGCCCACTAATGGAGAGCGGACTCAAAGCGGTCCAAACCACGAACACTACATTAAGGCCACGTATCAGTTGCTTAAAGACAAGTCTATGCGTGAATTCCATGGATTCCATCAACACAACAGTGCTGTCAATCCCAACATTTCCGGTCATTTGCCCAAACGGTTACTTCCTTTGAGACCCCGAAAGCATTTAATTCAACAGATCTCCAAAAATACAAAACCATTTCAAGAAGAGGCCGAAGAGGACAGTCCTATCACCTTTATAGCACCTGTCGGTCAGTTAGAGCTGCCCAACGAAGACGGTTCAGGTGTTGTTCTCCCCCTTCAAAGGAAATGTTCGATTGTTAGTGAAGAGGGCAGTTGTGCCGCCGAACGAACCGGTTCTGATTTATCCGGTTTTGAAGGACCAATACCTGACCGACCCATACATGAAGGCCACAAAACAGTTCATCCCATCGTCAATATAGTGGTCACAGACTGTTCAGAATGCGATGAATCACAAGAACTATATTCAGAAGAATCGCTTTATTCCAAAGAATCTGAAAAAACGGATTCAGATTTGGGACCAAATGATGAGGAAAGCACAGGTGGTTTCAACGCAACCGACCCTTCGATGGCTATAAACGACTATTTAATCACATATAAGACGAATATGTCTACCAATCCGTCGACACTCCATTCGGTGTCGAGTTCTCCGGAATTGCTGCGAAACACAGAACTGGAGGACATGTCTGAAAACGACTTTGAATCACATGGAGTCAAACCAATGGCAATGATCTTATCTAATGAGACAAAACATGACAAACACTTTGGAACAAACGTTAGTACAAAGAACTCATCCATTAATTCCAACTCTCCTTCGATGAGAATAATAGTTCAGTCGAAGTCTTGCAATAATATTCTCTTCAATGATAACGAATCGACAAATAGTGACACAAATGTGAGTCCAATGAAGGCCTCAAACAGTATTTGTATGAAAAGCCATAAAACAGACCGAAACGACTGTTGTATTATCTGTTGAATCATTTGTTCACTTCTTCTCAATTCTTCTCAACAATTCATTTCTCTTTTTGACATTTTATGTAATCAACAAATCATTAAATTATTTAAATTTCATTTAATATATAAATACACTAAAACCGCTTTGACGGTTACGTATGCCATAATTAAGATTATCTTTGCCACAATGACGGTTACATTTGCCATAATGACTGTTACACACAATACTTAATGCATAAGCAGTGCGCATAACAGTCATTATGGCAAAAGTAACCGTCATTGTGGCAAAGATAATCCTCATTATGGCATACGTGACCGTCAAAGCGGTTTTAGTGTATATAGAAATTAGTTCACAATTAACGATAATTTTCATTAGATTTGTATAAATGTTTTGTTCACAAGTTTTTCCAAAACAAAAAACACATTTAATTTAGTATAAAATCTTAAATTATTATTAATTTTAATGTAAATATCGTTTTAGAAATGAAACAAATTTTATATTTCGTTCAAATGTTAGTCAAAACTAAATTATTAATAAATTTCTAACAAATCTATGAATTTATTTCAATTTTTAATGATTTTCTTTTATTTTTTTTATAGTTTTTTTGTGACAAATGACTGTTAGAGACATCAAAACAATATATTTGAAAGACATTTATTGAACGCTTTTATGGACAGTATTTTTGCAAAACTATTGGCTTTCAGTCAAAAGGTTTTAGAAATTAATCCGAAATTAATATAAAAACAAATTTTTAAATATTTTTCTGTATTTATAATACGATTAAACATTTCAACACTGAATGCCCGGCCTTTTAGAGGATCGTAACGAGAAATAGTGTTCGAAAAACTCACATTTGAAGGCATGACTTGTTTTTTGTTAATTAATTTTTGTTATTTAAAATAAATTATAAAATGATTGACATTTGAAAACATATGCTATTAATGAATAGACCTATAATTGACTGAATGTAATGAATAACTCTATTTACTGTTGAGAGTATTGTCTCAGAATTGCAATTAGTTTTACAAATGATGGAAACCAATGGCAGAGCAGTGATAGCGACCACCTTGGTCATATTAGTCATATTGGGCATGTTGGTCATGTTGACCACAGGGGGTGAAATCAAAGGGGATGTGAATAACAGCACCCAATCTCAAAATAGTACCCAATCTAAAGAATATGGTATAAAAGTGGGCAATAAGTCGCGGGTTTGCGACGACGGTAAGACCAACCTGGGTGTGGACTGGGACGGGTCACCAGTTAATTATACTTGCTCAAATTCAACCAAACAACTGATGGTCGACTGGAATATCACAGCTGTCGAGGAATGCGAAAAAATACCTGAAGGGTATTCCCCTCAACACTACTGTATGGACGAGAAGATTGTGTACAACAGTGTTCTGCCGACACATGCGGGCCATAGACCGGTGTGGCCTATGTTTGGCGAATACCTGTTTGTGCCGACACAGCGCTGGAGTCATAGTATTGAGGTTTGCAATCCATTGCCAAATGATTATCAAAATTGAAGGCCATATTCGAACGACAAATAGCACGGTGCTATCGTTATGGTCTATCATCCCTGTGCTGACAAACTACAGGTGCAAATTCTTAGACAAATTCTTCGAAAGTGTCTTCGAAAGCATGTAATAACCCGTTCCAATCTGATGGACACGAGAAGGCCATTAGCACTGATAGGTTGGGGCTGTCGGCTCACAATGAACTTCGTGGACAACAGAAATGTCATTTCATTTATCAAACGCTTGGCACTAAAAGCACCCGAAGGACATTTGGTCGATGATGGCCAATACAACACTCTAGTGATTCGATTGGCACCGGTAGTGTCCGATCCTTCAGATTCTGTTGTTTGTCCTAATTATCCATAAATAAAGTGATCGCAAAAAAAGGGAAAACACTTTATAACCGAAACAGAGATTTATTTACATTAAAAGTATTTAAATTTAACTTTTAATATATTTTTATCAATCAATTGATAATAAATTTCATGAAAAATGTTTGAAATTCTCTTTTGATTATATTCTAAGCCTTTGCTGAACTTCAAAGAAAACGCGAAATTTTCAAAAAAGAAAATTATTTTTTATTTGAATCATTGAATCGTTTAAATAATTTTGACTTAATTTTTATTATTAATTAATTTGTGTTTGATTTCATACAAAACATATAATGTTTAATAATATTAACGTTTATTCAATACATGCCATAAATTGACTCCAAATAACTGTTGACAACATATATAATATTCTGTATTATTGCAAAACCGGCGGAAAAAGGTTTTCACAAAAATGCTTAAAATTGAAATAATTTTATATTTTATAATAACATTAATCTATAATTAATGTCATAAACACTATATTATTGAATCACTTCTTTAGAAACTTTTTAGTTCAAAATTTTGGATTTTTTCTCATTTTTATATTTAAACAATGATTTCAAATAATATATAATTTTTAACTAAAATCAAAATAATTAAAAAACTATTTATTGAACGAAAATTAAAAACTTATATTTAAAAAATGAACTCAAATATGACACCCCATGGAATGGTATCTTCTTTTACAGTTGTATTCTTTGAAATTCTTTACTTCGCTTCCAATGGTATGTCTGGTTCCGGAACTGTTGCACTGCGTTTACCCCACATTCCCCTTAATTTATTCCAGTGCGGGGAATGGCGTTTACCTATCAATACAAACAAATTATAATTCACTTACAATTCATATAAAATTCTAGTCTTATTATCGAAATATGAGTTGTGGCTAATTTTGGCGCTTATTTAATGAGGCGTTTAATAGAAAAACATTAAATATTTAATACAATTATATTATTAGTTATATTTATGACTAGACTTCAGGCGTATATTTCATACGATTTATGAGCACTTTATCTGTCGTATGAAAAAATCTATGAAATGATTGCAATTCTCGCAGAAAATGTGTGAAACGATTATATTTGAAATGAGAATAAGATTTAATTTATTAAATCTGTTGAACGAAAACATATATATATTTGTGAAGCAATGGTTTTCCTCTTTAATAGATTTTTTGGTTTTGTTTAGAAATAAACAATCAAAGCCTCACCCCATCCGCCAGACATGTCATTCCAGCCCCTTTTGCCCCACATTCCCGATAATTCATTCCATTTGGTTCTCTTTCCCCACATTCCCGACAGGTTATTCCATTTGGCGGACCCCCCGGCGGGCCGTTTGCCTGAAACAAATGACAAGACATTTGAAAATTTCAATAATAAGACCGTAAGCCATACCCCACGCGGCGGACAGTTTGTTCCATTCGGCTCTTTTACCCCAACCGCCTATAAGTATTAAACAGTATTATATTATAAACAGTCGATTGAACCCTACCCTCAAAACCCCATACCCTGTAAATTATTCCATTGGGCTCTCTTCTCCTCGTCGTATATGTCCATAGAATCGGAATCTAACGACTCTTTACTTAAGATCGGTTTCTCATAATTAATGTCAGATGACTTTAGGGGTAATATTTGCGTCTTATCCGACTCTTCTAACTGTGAAGGGTCTCCCAAAACGACATTTACTTTTAAAGCAATTAATGCCAACATTTGAAACACAATTATTAACAGTTTGGTTGATGACTGCATAGTGTATGACCTGGAATATAAACCACTTTTTAAATGATATCAAATTCATATAAAAGCAAATCATCTTTTATTCAAAACTTTATTCAAAATTTTAGTAACTTTTTTATAGATTACTATATTTTATATTTATTTTAAAATCTGAATTGAATTTAAAATCGTTTGAAAGTACGACAAAAATAAATAAAGAATTGAAATATATTTTATTTAAAGAATATATCAATTGATTTGATTGAAGGGTTATTTCAGCTTTGATTTGAATATTTGGGAAAATCCTTTAAAACTCCAATAAATAGAATTTTATTGAATGAAAGTTTGATTATCTTTCGATAGGTCTTCAGTATTGACATCTCATTCATGCAAAATATTTTCATTAAATATTTGTTTCAATTATATTATAAGAAAATAATTAAAAATTGAATAAATATTTGTTAAAAGTTTGATTAAATATAAATATTTATGAATCATATGAAGAAAAATGTGAAAAAATAAGTTGAGATTAGGGAACAAATGCTCAAAAAGTAAAGCCTTTGAAACGAAATTATGTTTATTTTGCGTCAAAAATGTTTTTTATTTTCTTAAAAGATTTTTAGAGAAGTTTTGAGTCAAAAATGGATTTGTTTCCAACAAAAAAAAACTTAATTTAAAAGAAAATCAATAATTTAAACAAAAATATACTTTTTAATAGAATTAATTGGTTTTGTATTTATTTAAATCTTCAATACATTTGATTCGTTTGTATATTGTTATTGTATTTCGTGATAACTATTAAAATGTTAAATATTTTTAATTTTAAAAATTCTTCAAATCAATCAAATTCAAGAATTTTTAATTTAATAAAATCTAATGAAATTCAAAATATTTGATCATTTTATATAAATTGTTGTATAATTAATGAGAATATTTGTTGAACAAAATTAATTGAAATTTCAATTTCGTTGAATTTTGTCGTCTAAACCAAAAATGATTGTTATGTTAAAAAAGCATTGATTTTAATGAATTTTTTTATTACTTAAGAAAAAAGAAGTGAAGATTTGATAGAGGTTTAAGTGTTGTGAATATAATCACACTTAATATCCCTTTCGTATCGTTTAAATTGACTTAATTTGAATAAAAAAAATCTAAGAAAATGTAGTTAAAGGTTAAGAAGTAAAGATTTCCGTAAAAAATGATTGCAAAGAATTAATCCATTTTATGATTGAAATTATTTTTGCGCATAAAAGTTGTGTTCAATTTATAGTGTTTTTATGCAAACATTATATTAAAAATTATAAATCATTGAACATTTGAACTGATTTTGAATCAAATCATAAGTGTAAACAAAATGTAATACTGTTTAAGAAATTCTTAATGAAAGTCATAACTCATTTAAAGGCCAGAAAAGTAGACAATAATTATAATTGAAATGTGTTTTGAAAATTATTAATAAAAGCTGTTTATAATAAGCCATAAATTAATATGAGTTGAGAGAAGTGTATGCCTTTTGCCCGCATATTATTCATTGATTTCTATCCTAATTATACACTTAATCAACAAAATTGAAAGTCATAAAGAAATTGAAAAGAGCTTCAGTTCAGCGACCAATTGATTACATGATAATAGTATTCAAACATTTTATAACTTTTACTTTATTTTATTTCTCATAATAAATGTAATGCTATTTCAAGTTTAGATCGCATTTGAATTTCTAATTAACATTACTTTCGTCTAACATTGAATCCAAATGCAAACTAAAGGAAATCGTTTACAAATTCATTATTTCTTTTAATTTTCTTACTCTAAGACTAAATAAAATGGTTTTAATTTAATTCTTAACCGATTCTAATGTCTGTCACAACGCTTAACATTCACACACAGTGTGGCCATAAAATCATTACTTTATTATCACTAAATTGTATTATTCTTACGTAATATACAGAATATTCTGTAGAAATAATCTAAAACAAACTATTTTAATGTTATAAATTGAAAATAATTTCTATTAATTTGATTGAAGTTTGATTTTGTGAAAAATGAGTTAAACATTTATATACATCTAATTCATTGTTTGAGTTTTGATTAATGTTAGCAAAAGTTGTTATACTTTGTAATCACTTTCTATTGGATCCAAAACTCATGAATAGATAAATTCAATTCAAATCCATATTTAACCTCAATTTTGATTATCATAAGAGATGTTGTATTGTATTGTCATTCGTATTGCAAATGTTTTGTAAGGCCAATGAATGACCATATAATCAATTAATAAAAATATTAAACGAATAAAAACAAAACGAAAACATAAAATGATTTATTTGATGGAGGAATAAATAAATTACAATTTGAGGTAAATATACAATAAATGCAGTTATGGAGAGAATAAGAAACACGCGAATCGAGTATTAAATATCACAATCAAAATGAATGTTTGATTTGGTTTTATTCAATGATATATGAATTTATTTGTGAACCAAAACTATCAAAAATTATATGAAATACTTTAACACAACGTTTGACTTCACTTTTGATTTATATTTTCATAAAAAAGTCATTTACTCTAAAAGTGTAACACTTTTTTTGAGGTCAATCACAATAATGTTATTTAAATTGGATTTCAAATGATTTTCACATAATATCTGAAACTAAAAAGTGATTCCAAGAACTCATCTCAAGATTGAAAGTCAATATTTAGATCAATTGATATTAGAATTGAGAACAATATATCAAAAAAATCATAATCTTTTTATTTAAGAAAACATTTGTAGATAAAAATTAATTTCAAAAATTGTTTGATTTATTCATCAAATAAAGTATTAATGGTTTATATCACGAAATCGTTTCAGTTATAGATTGCAAAGATTAGCAAGGTTAAATGTTGTATTCTAATCTTTAATTACATTTGACTTTATTTTTATAGTTTCACACATAAAAAGTGTACAATATTTTCAAATCAATGAATTTAGACATGGATTCAAAACATACGAATAATACGAAAGAGACATAAAGACAACATTTGATAATATACTTCAATTCTCGATATTAAATGAGTTTTGAAAGTCTCAAAATTCATGATTAAATTCTTTATACATTTAATTCAATTACAATATATGAGACTAAAGTCATGAGTGCTTTGAAGTGAAATGACTTTTTAATTAATAGTTATACAAATATTCAAAGAAAAAGGAAGAGAGAGAGAGAGAGAGAGAGAGAGAGAGAGAGAGAGAGAGAGAGAGAGAGAGAGAGAGAGAGAGAACTAATTAATTAGTTATAACATTTCAGGTATTTTTGAGATGAAATTATTTTTGTTAATAAATAAAATATTGAATGAAATGAATTTAATTATATTTTTGATGAAAGAATAGATTAAATCTATTTTTATTTTTCACATTTAATTGTGAATTAATATTAATTAATGATTTTCTTTCAATCTTTTGACGACTTAACCAAACAATGAAAGGTTTTTTGTATTTAATTAATATGAAATAATGAGGACTTGGAGTGTTTGGGCCTCTCTATGATTAGACTAAATGTTCGCAATTTTATAAATATTTGAATTGAAAGACTCATAAAAAACATGGATAACATATATATGAATCAAACATTGATTTTTTGATAAAAAAAACAAAATTTTTTTCCTTAGATGTTGTCTCGTTTTTCATAATTCTTTTCATGAATACTATAGTCAAGAATTATATAAAAGTTTAGTCAAAATAATCCAAAATTATTTAGTAAAATAAGACAGAATTTTGGCATAAACTTCACTTTCGAGTTGTCTTTCAAATAAATGTATGGTTTTTGTGAAAACAGTTTTGAATATAATCGTAAAAAACAAATTCAGACGTCTTTGAGACAGCTATAGGAATAAGACCTAATAAAACATCCCTAGGATTAAGAAATGTTCGTTTTGTGCATTTCAATGGATTCAGTAATACTTGGGTTCATATAAAGAGTAAAATTATTTTCTCAATCAATAGTTAAGTCTTTCTACAATTGAAGACAACATACGATATAAAGGAAAATGTTTGAAATTACAGGCGATTAATGTTTGTCTTACACTCGTTGAGTGAAGGGATTAATGGATCACATCTTCAATCAGTGTTTGTCATATTATTCACAAAACATTGATTTTTGTGTTCAGGTATTAAACAAATCAAACAATAAAAAAATGAAATATTAATAAACGATTAAACCATTTGTTTATCGATATTAAGGACATATTTAATAAGATTTTCTCATATGTTATCAAAAACTAAACTAAAAAACGAGACAAAGAGTGACAAAGTATAGCAAACTTTATGTAATTTTTCAATATATGTAAATATTTTGAACAATTGCTGAGAAATATTTAAATTTAAATATGAAAACTTTATAACAAAAAAATGGATATAATTAAGAATTTTTGATGAAAACTATATAACATATAATTAAGGCTGTAAAAATACTGTATTTTATTTTTCCAATGTAAAATACATGTATTTTACGTAAAATACATGTATTTTATTGTATTTTATTTTTATTCCTTAAATAATGAGAATATAATTATATATCAATAGTTTTGA
>JAQIXR010000426.1:0-28152 GCA_034700825.1 Quadroppia sp. Gr-Ori-00064 | reverse complement strand
AAGAATCGAATGACAAGAACGACGAGAATGGATGTGAAGACAAGAATTGGTTGACTATACAAATGTGAACCAAAGTTTGAGTCTTCGATGCAATGCATGAATTTGTTGACCGCTAGACATGTCTTCTCCAAAGCGTTTGCCTTACCTCCAGAGCAATACTTCTTAGGGTTGTCAGTAATACCTGTGCAATACTTTTTTTCATTAGCAATGCTTGCTTTCATCAATGGCTCTCCAGTTGTCGAACAGATGTCTTTGGTCTGCAATTTTGAATATAATGGTATTAGAAGACAAATGAAGAAACGATTGAAACATAGGTTTCAAATGTATTACTTGTTCTGCAATACAATTCTTATCCGCGGAATAACAACACATTTCGTTGACTCCTTTAACTCCGGACCACTTAATGTTAAGACACATTTGACTTCCCTTTCGCTGTCCGGCGCAGAATATAGCAATGGCTTGCTTTGAGTTATTCAAAGAAGTGGACAAACAATCCATGTATTTCTTGACGCCATCGCACGACTCGTCCAACACATTAGTGGTAAGTCCGGAGCAATACTTGTCATCAATTTTGTCAACTTTTTCGCAATCCTTTATCATCTGATAGAATGCTTCTGGAAGTTCAGTCTTCGCCTCTCCTGTAGGAAGACATCTGAAGTCTTTCATCTGAAGTGAAGAATGTATTAACAAAAGGAATGGTTTAAAGATTGAGATGACATACCATATGAATGAAAGCACAGACACCATTCTGCAGATAACAGCACTTCTCTTCGTTTGTCATCGGTTTGGTCTTTTGTAAGACATTCCACTTCTTCTTCAGACAAGTTTCAATGCTATCCATTTTGGCATTACATTCAGGGGTATGAAATTGAGCAGAAATAATGGACAGTTCATTGAAGACAATCAATACTATGAATAGTATTAATGTTTTGAGAAATGAATTGAAATTCAAATTCATATTCAATTTAATTATAAAACACTAAAAAATATTACAAAAATTGATTAAATAAATGAGTTTTTATGAAACGGAAGACAAAAGAGATTTGAAAATCGCGTCAATTCTTGTCATTGAATACAAGAATCAAAACTTATTCATAAAGTATGTGAAACACAATAATTACCCCATTTTTATACCCTATTCCCTATTCATGCCATTCGTTCACTACATGTCTTTCAATCAATACATACTTTATTGGCTTTTATTTAATAAACTTTTTTTATTACAGTTTTGATGTTTGGCATTAAATTCAATGATATTCTGAGAGAAATCGCTTTAAGAATATTTTTGTGAATATTAAATAGTTTTTCAATTTTAATAAAAATATAAAATAATTATAAAATATCATACTTTTGAAAATCAAACGAATATTTATATAATTTTGCGATAATTTATAAAATATTTTCAAAAAAGTGTTTATATTTTCAGACTTTTTGTTCATTTAATGAATTGTTTGCAATTAATGGTAAGAAAAGATTTATTTGAAGAATCGAATGACAAGAACGACGAGAATGGATGTGAAGACAAGAATTGGTTGACTATACAAATGTGAACCAAAGTTTGAGTCTTCGATGCAATGCATGAATTTGTTGACCGCTTGACATGAGTTGTCCAAAGGGTTTGTCTTAACTCCTGAGCAATGCTTTTTATGACTTCTGTATATTTCTCTAATACCGGGACAATTACTTCTTTCATCTTCATATGATCTCAATATCAATGGCTGTCCAGTTGTCGAACAGATGTCTTTGGTCTGCAATTTTGGATATAATGGTATTAGAAGACAAATGAAGAAACGATTGAAACATAGGTTTCAAATGTATTACTTGTTTTGCGACACAATTCTTATCCGCGTAATAACAACACCTTTGGTTGACTTCATTAACTCTAAACCACTTATTGGTGAGACATTGAAGACTTTGAAGACGTAAATCATTACAAAGCACAGCAATGACTTTCTTTGAGTCACCCGAAGAAGTGTACAAACAATTAATGTATTTCTTGACGACATAACACTCCCAGTCCTCCAACTCAGTAGTGGTAAGTCGGGAGCAATACTTGTCATCAATTTTGTCAACTTTTTCGCAACCTATCAACTGATCCATTATGTGTTCAGATCCAGTCTTCGCCGTATTTGTAGGAATACAGCTGTCGTTGGCCTGAAGTGAAGAATATATTGACGATAGAAATGGTTTAGAGATTGAGATGTCCTACCAATTTAGTGAGAGCACAGCCTCTGTTCTGCAGATAACAGCACTTCTCTTCGTTTGTCATCGGTTTGGTCTCTTGTAAGACATTCCACTTCTTCTGTAAACAAGTGAACATTTGTTCACTCCTGGCATTACATGCCGGCCCTTGAATGAATTCAGGGGTATCAAATTGAGCAGAAATATTGGACACTTCATTGAAGACAATCAATGCTATGAATAGTATTAATGTTTTGAGAAATGAATTGAAATTCAAATTCATATTCAATTTAATTATAAAACACTAAAAAATATTACAAAAATTGATTAAATAAATGAGTTTTTATGAAACGGAAGACAAAAGAGATTTGAAAATCGCGTCAATTCTTGTCATTGAATACAAGAATCAAAACTTATTCATAAAGTATGTGAAACACAATAATTACCCCATTTTTATACCCTATTCCCTATTCATGCCATTCGTTCACTACATGTCTTTCAATCAATACATACTTTATTGACTTTTATTTAACAAACTTTTTGATTACAGTTTTGATGTTTGGCATTAAATTCAATGATATTCTGAGAGAAATGCCTTTAAGAATATTTTTATTCATAAATATTATAAAAACATAAATTTTTACAAAGATTTCAAAAATTGATTTTTAATTATCAAATCTTTTGAATAAATGACAAAATAAAAACATGAATACAATTGCAATCAATTATAAAATCAAACGATTATTACAATTATAATGAAATCATAACCAAAATTGTTATGCAAAAAACTGTAGTAAAAGGGGTAAACCAATTAATATTAGACAAGTTTTAATACCCCTTAAAATTCTTAAAAACTAAGGTCTATTCCAAGGTTTTTGCCTTATCTAAAGGGCATAGATTTTGGCAAATAATGCCATTTTAGGAGTTTTTGTGCAGATATGCAAACATTTTGCCATTCAATCAATGAGAAGGTCTTTGAGTAAAACAATTATAATCTCATCAAAGGTTTCGCAAAATTAATTTAATTCACTTCAAATGTATAGACATTTAATGCATGAAATATATATAGGAAGTAATGAAGGAATGAATAAATTTTATAAGAATTTTGTAATTAAAATATAAACGAAAAAAAAGGATAAATTTCAGCCAATCGTTGGCATTGAAACTCAGGTTTTGATATGGGTTTGCGTTGTGTTGAGTTTGTGTCGTTTGAGGCAAAAGCCCTTCACTTGAAATACAGACTAAATATACCAATCAATACATCACAAACGCATAGGAAAAATACCGTTCATTACATGCAATAAAAGTTATTTGATTTTGAAAATTAATATTCAATTTCATTGTAAATGAGACGACAATTGAAGAGACAATTGATTTGAAGCCAAAATCAAAGATATATTTAAATAAAGATAAAAAAATTTAAAATAAACACATTTTTGATTAAATGTCATTTTAGTTGAACTCAAAGTCTGTGAGACATTTGACGTGAATTTGAACGCAATTCAAGTATTTATAAAACATTTAATACATTTGTGATTATTATAATTGTATTGCAATTACAATATATTTAAGTCATTGTTAAACATAATCACAACCTATGAAGCAATGGTTCAATCACTGGACGAAGTCTTGTCTTCATATCAGAAAAAGGTATTTAAAATGTTTTTTAAATATATTTTGATTGAAAGTAAACATAAATTTGTTTTGTTTTGTTTGCATTTGATCTTCAGTTGAATAACAATTTGATAACAAATTTATATACAATTATATTAATAGCCATTCGTTTGTGATCTGAAATATTGAGACAAAATTTTTTGTAATTATTTTTATGTAATTTAAAAAAATAATTTTGGTATTGATTTAACGATAAAATGTAATCACAATTAAATACAAAAAGTTTTTAATAAATTTTATAAATTATTAAATAAATTGATATAAAAAAGTCTTTTGTTTGAAATTCACTCAAAATTTCTTTATTTTATTAAAAATTAAAATGAATTAAATATTTATTACATTTGATTAGATTTGTGTTTTTTGAGGTTAAGTATCATTTGATTTAATCGTTGATTGAATTAACATTAAATACAATAATATGAATGAGTTTAACATTGATTTTTGTGATCCATTGGACGGACGGATAGATTGGTTCGTATGACAAACAGAAGTGGGAAATGACTGTCGAAGAGAGGATGTCCAAGGGCTCGAATGCCGTTCCCAAGAAGGTGGCCAAGGTCAAGACAGAACTCATTGACTTGGATCTGATTCGCGGCACAGCCTTCACAAAGACTAAGCCACAGCAGGGATGGCTTTCGGCCACCCATTCCGGTATCATTCGTGTCCTTCTGATGCCGTTTTACCTCAAGTGGTGGACAGAACAGACCAATGGATCCATTGGTGCTCTTCTGTTGGCGTTGTATTCGTTGCAAATCGTGTCGATATATCTGTACTTTTCAAATGGTTTTAACACCAGTTCCTCCCCGGCATCGGACGACCCCTTCTCGGACGTGCCCTCATCTGAAGTGCTGTTACCTATTGTGATGATGACAATACTCGGGGTCATTCATAGCCAAATAGTCGGCACCAAAATAGTCAATAAAAGCCAGTCCTCATACCATTCCTCAAAGTTCACAACAAATTCACCAAATTTGCACAAAAAGAGACGAAAGAGAAAATCAAAGCAAACTTCGGACAAATGTAGTGATCATTCGGTCCATAGAGTGGTCAAAAATGTCTGCTCTGATGAAGAGAGCGGTTTAGGGAGTCTTGACATTAAGACCGATGTCTTGACTGATATGAAGTGTACAAAAAGACGCGCCTTTTCTTCGATCGAAAGATTGAATTTCAATAAAACTATTCCTCGCATTGAAATCCATGAAAAGGTTTCGGCGGAAAACTCTGATCTCAGCTCAGATGAGTTCGACGTCGAAGACAACACATCCAAACAGTATTTTTGGCGACGATTTTCAGAATCAAAGCCAAACAGAAGGCGAAAAAATCGCGAAAGTCTTGAAGACATTGATGTAATCACTCGTCGATACTCTGAAGGCAACAAAGATTCGAAGAATAAAAAGTTCAGAGAAAATGCAAAATTAAGGAAACGGAAACGACTTATATCATTGCATTTGTCGCCTCCACTTCCACCCCATCACAGCCCCAGAGAGTGTTCTTCGTGTGATTCAGAGGAAACGATGTCTCCGATGTCTCCCAACACTCCGACTCCGGTCTCTTTTAACAGTGTTTTTGATTTTTATATTCAATAACACTTTTAATATCAATATTCAGGTCATTGGAATCGCTTCAGACGTCGATTGGCCGCTCATTAACTCAGAGGGCAGTTCTGATGAAGTGGACAGTCATCCGGAGACGACTTCGACCGCTGCCAAATATTTTATTTACCCTGAGTTTCGCGACGATATGTCCGCCCCTTTGTATAACATTTTCAATGAGTTTTGTGTCGAAGAGAACACCAATGAAACCAAGGGTATGTCAACCATAGGTTTTACATTAGACGATTCCAATGCAATACTACCTGTGCTTCCAGTGAGTTGTGCCATTTGGCAGCAGCACGAGTGCCAGAAAGTGGATCTCTCTGTTCTGGACATCAGTTCTTCGATTATCCGAAAAGTGGATTCAATGAAACACAGCTCTGAATACATTTATTTGGGATTTCTATTCTCAATAATACTCGCAATACTGCCCGGCCTTTTCCGGCTCCAACAGAATGGCAACTCAAACGCCGCGCTCACCAATGCCTCTGAAATCATTGATTTACTCAACTTTCCTTCTCTTGATCTGGTCTTTATCGGCGAATGTATCTTTGGATCCAATTGGAGGTAAAGTTGAATAAAAATATGATTAAAACTTATATTTTAAAAGCAATTGTTTGTGACATAGAGTGCGATGTGTGGTATTCATAGCAATGGTGGAAAGGGGTGTCCTTTCGATGCTTTACTTCTTCGTGCTCTGTGTGGCCGAACGCACCTTCAAACAAGTGAGTCATCGATTTGTGTCACAAATCACTAATTGATATCGATTTTCAGCGCTTTCTTTACGCGAAATACTTCTCACAACTGACCCGAAGAGATAGGGCTAAGCGATCAGAAGTGCCTCACTTTAGGCTCCATAAAGTCAGAAACCTCAAGGTCTGGCTCTCTGTCCGGTCCTATTTGAGAAGGTATTCAACACTAGTTTGTCGTTATTTGTCTTCTCATATCTGTTCCCATATCAGACACGGGCCCATCCGTTCGGTGGACGCCATCTGTTCGAGCAGTTTCGTGATAGCGGTCTGTATTTTGACATTCATTTGTCTACAATTGCTTAAGGAGTCGGAGATGTGCGCCGACAAACTCTACTGTTGGGAACTGGTGTTCTGGAACCTGGCGTTAGGCCTGTTCATAATGCGTCTGATGATTCTGGGCTCGAGAATTAACCGCAAATATAGGGAAAACCTTTCGATACTAATCACCGAACAAATCAATCTTTACCTACAGTTGGAGCAAAAGCCCCATAAGAAGGAAGAGCTCACTCTTGCTAATCATGTGCTCAAATTGGCCGCCGATTTGCTCAAAGAACTCGAGAGTCCGTACAAGATCTCAGGCTTTTGTGCCAATCCATACCTCTATAACATCACTAAAGTTGTCGTTTTGTCTGCATTTTCTGCAGTTCTCACAGAGTTGTTGGGATTTAAACTAAAACTTTATAAAATTAAACTCAGATAAACATATTCATTGACTCTCTTCCACCCTTTCCACTATACCTGGGTATTAAACCTATAGTATAAGTTTTGAACGTATTTTAATTGATTTCGTTTTTATATTGCATTTAATAATCATTTTTATTTTATTTTGATTTTTACGAAAAATAATTAATCGTTTTTTTAAACAATTTTTATAATAATTTTGTGCCAAAAAACACATATTTTTTCTCAGTATTTGAATCACAATTAAAACAGTATTTAATTATAACTCTATTCACTCGACTCTTAAATAGACTTTGAAATACAAAATGTTATAAAAGAATAAATTTATTTATTTATATAATTATTGATTATATTATGTGTAAAAAAATATATTAAATTTGTTTTAAATCATTTGATTATTGATTGAATAAATGTTTTTAAATTATTGCAAAACAAATGTCTTATTCTTTGTATAAAAGTTAGACATTTGTCTCATATGATTGAGATTTATGGCCACAAGTTGTCAACAGTTTTTTTGTGAAGTCTATCAAATATTCTTCATCTCTAAGAAGTGACCGATTTTTATGGCATTGACTGAAGAATTCAATCAAATGGTGTTTGTCTTCAGCGAAGTGTTCACTCAAACCATGGATTAGTTTAGTGTCGAAGTTGTCGACAATGATATCGATTTGGGTTTTGTTGAGAGATTTGACCAAATAGTCGATGAATGACTGGAAGTGAGTGAACACAAAGTGAAGACATTCGTTGAGATCAAAGTAGAAGTTGTCTCTCATTAGGGTATCAAATGTTTTGCTGTCTTTCGTGTAATGAGAGTAATGTGTGACAAGTCTTGAGTGCAATTGCATTACATATACGTCCCGTTGTGTCGGTTCCGTCCACAAGAAGGTCTCACTTATGATCACAGACAACAGTCTGATGGGAAGTCTCGGCTCTATTGCCAGAAACGACAACACTTTCAGCGACTTTAGCTTATAGTATAAGTCAACAAACTTTGGACGAAATGATTCATTTGTGGTCACATCAAAGAAGTTGTGATCAAACTTCGAGATCATAGCCATCGCTGCTATCAATAGATTCAATCGACTGAACGACCATTTGATGCATTTGTCGTGTCTGTGATTACTGTCAAACATACCATAATTGGACATCAAATCCAGACTCGATTTGATCTCATTGTGAAAACTTCGGCTCAAAAGCAAAACCTGTAATAACTTATGATAATTGTTGTGTCTGAAAGTGATGTCCGAAGAGTTGGGCAAAAGTTTCTCAATTAATCTCACATTCAATTCATTAAACAATTTATAAATGCATTCATTATTGTTGTTGTTATTGAAGTGTCTCTCAAAATGTGATTCATATAAACATTTCGACAACTTTTCAAACGAATAAAACTGTGAAAACTCTAACAACGAATAAAATATTATATCTTTTGATGACATTTAATATTGAAAACACATTTCATTACTTAATGAAAAAACAAATTAAAAACTGTTTTCAGATTTTAATTGAAATCACATTTGGTTTACAAAAATATTTGCATTAATAGTAATAATAATAATAATAATAAAATTTAATATTAAATTACAAAAAAAGTTATCAAAAACCAAAATAAATAAACATTTGTTTTGAACACAAAAATATATCCATAAATACTGTGACGAAAAAGCCGTCCATTAATGACGTTTTCAAGTGATGTCTTCACTGTTTGTCCGCCCGATCGCTGCAATCGTTGTCATGTCTGGCATTTTGTCGGCCATTTTGAGCCCAATTTGTGAGCCTAAGAATCCGTTCGTCAATTGTCGTCCGACCCATCCGTGACCAACACCTGCTCTTTGGCCCCCTGTGTCGCCGACGGGGACCACAGTTGACAACAATCTTGATTTGAATCATTGTTTTGAGCGTTAGTTTACATCTTAGCTGTCATTACGAACGCCTTCATATTTGAAGACATCCTTCCCATTATGTATCCATTGGGCGGTCAACGTATGTACCAATCCTTACATTGTCTTCACCTCTTCTCTCTGTCCGAACCCCTTCCTCACCACCTCTGCCCCAACCATCTCTTCCGACTATCATTGCTTTCATTGCCATCAAATGATTTGATTTGCTTTTTATCCCTTCTATTGTCTCTTCAATGTCTGATCCAATGGTTCTCTCATTACAGACAATACTATTGTTTAATTGCATTTGATTTTCGTTTTCTTTGTTTTGTTTTAATATTTTAATTGATTTTACACTTAATTTGTATTCAAACTCTTGTGGTATTTGTGTTCTTCAGACGGAATGGCTTTTTATGTATATTTATAGTGAGTGAATGGATGGGAAATGGATGGGGAATGGGGTCAATGCATTGAACACACATACACTCACACACCAGTGCTTGACTCCACTCCCATCCCATTCCCACTCCCGGTCAAAGTTTGTATGAAAGAGAGTTCCGACTTATTCTTCGCCCTTTCAGTCGCTCTCTTTCCCACATATTCCTCCACATTCATACCTACCTGTGCTCTCCATTTGCATAATAGTATTGTAGTGGTAGTGCTTGCAGTGCTTTGTCCGATAGGACAGGGATGAGAACAATTGAAACTACAGTTGTCTTCAGTAGGGCTTAATTCCTTACATGCAATCAATGGTTGATTAAAACATTCAATGAATACTTGATTACAATTGATATGAATGTAAGGACTCATTCAAAGTGAAGAATAGTATCACTAATGAGAGATTAATTCATATTTTCATTCAATTATTCAATAATTTATTATTGAATTTATATTTATTTTTGCATTCATTCAATTTGTTGAAAATCATTGCATTTAAGGGTATTTTGAATACAAAATAACTTATATATTGATTGACTTCACTCTAATTGTCTTCACTGTAACATGAATTGACTTTCCATGAATTCATGCATTCGTTGACAAAGTGTTATGTAATACCAATTGTGAGTCATTTTTGCGATATTTTGTATTATATAATATTGTAATGAATTATATACTTATGAATGTATTGAGTCCTAAAGTGCGACAACTTTTGTACTCTGAGTGTCAATGAAATGGATTTGATCTGTGATTTGTTGACAATTATCTGATGAATGATTTTTGAAATAAGTTTTGTTTTGATATATTTGACGACATTATTATAATAGTCTTTAATGTGTTTTTTGAATCATTTTTTTGTTGTCAGAAATGAAAATGTTTTTCAAAAAGTAATTAAATTATATATAGTTTTTTGAGACTTGAAAATCAATTGTTTTTATACTCTTTTGTTCAAAACTATTCATTGAATTAATGGCTGAAGAAAAACAATTCATTAATCAATATTTTTGTCAATTTTTGTTCCGTAGGTTTGCTTTCATTCACATAGTTTTGACATTTTTTTCCTCTCATTGTATTTGAATATAATTTTTATGATTGAAAATAACATAAAAATCTATTGTTTTCAATACTTTTCCCATTCCTTTCAATCCTTATCTCTTCCGTTGTTTTCAAAAATCCAAACATTTTTTTGTCTTTATTTAAGTTTTATAAAAAATATTAATTTTATTACTGACAACAGCTCCCGGACCGCCTGGCCCGAGAGGTATGACGCCAATGGCACCCCCGCAGATGGCTCCCGGACAGCAACCCCCAATTGGTCCACCAATGGGCGCAATCATGACAGCGTCTGGAGGGGTCGTCCCGGGGCCGTCCACTCTGGAGAACGTTCCACCACTGTTCGTGTGTCCGCGAAGGCCTAACGTCGGTACTGATGGACGACTGATCCTATTGAGAGCGAACCACTTCCAGATAACGATGCCCAGGGGGTTCTTACACCACTACGACATACTTATAACCCCTGATAAGTGTCCGCGAAAGATAAACAGAGAGATCATCGAGACTATGGTCGCCGCCTATTCCAAGATCTTCGGCATTCAAAAGCCTGTGTTCGACGGACGCAAGAATATGTATACCCGCGACGACCTTCCCATCGGTCAGGATAAGGTATGGCCTGTCTGTGTGCCGGCGCTCGTATCAGATAACTAATTATTTGTTGAATTCAGATCGAATTGGAAGTGATTCTTCCGGGAGAGGGCAAAGACAGGGTGTTTCGGGTGGCCATCAAATGGGTTTCAAGGGTTAGCTTAAATACTCTCGAAGAGGCACTGGAGGGCAACTCAAGGACCATACCATTGGATTCAATACAAGCATTGGATGTCGTTATGAGACACTTGCCATCGATGACATACACACCGGTTGGCCGTTCATTCTTCTCGTCGCCGGACGGCTATTATCATCCATTAGGTGGTGGACGGGAGGTTTGGTTCGGTTTTCATCAAAGTGTTCGTCCGTCTCAATGGAAGATGACATTAAACATCGACGTGAGCGCCACCGCCTTCTATAAGGCCCAACCGGTTGTGGAGTTCATGTGCGAAGTGTTGGACATCAGAGACATCAACGAACAGAGGAAACCATTGACTGACTCTCAAAGAGTGAAGTTCACGAAAGAGATCAAAGGTCTGAAGATAGAGATCACACACTGCGGGTCAATGCGTCGGAAGTATAGGGTGTGTAACGTCACCCGAAGACCAGCACAACTCCAGTCCTTCCCATTGCAGTTAGAGAACGGTCAGACCGTCGAGTGCACTGTCGCCAAGTACTTCCTGGACAAGTATAAGATGAAGTTAAGATACCCACACCTGCCGTGCCTGCAAGTGGGTCAGGAGCACAAACATACGTACCTTCCCCTCGAGGTGTGCAATATAGTGGCCGGTCAGCGATGTATCAAAAAGTTGACTGATATGCAGACCTCGACAATGATCAAAGCGACTGCCCGTTCGGCGCCCGACAGGGAACGGGAGATCAATAACCTGGTGAACAAAGCGGACTTCAATAACGATCCATACGTTAAAGAATTCGGTCTTTCCATCAGTAATCTTATGATGGAAGTGAAGGGCCGGGTATTATCACCACCGAAGTTACAGTACGGCGGGCGCACTAAACAGCAGGCGATTCCAAATCAGGGGGTTTGGGATATGAGAGGCAAACAGTTTCACACAGGCGTTGAGATCAGGACGTGGGCTATCGCCTGCTTCGCCCCTCAGCGCACATGTCGTGAAGACTCGTTGAGGAACTTTACTCAACAGTTGCAGAAGATATCTAACGACGCGGGAATGCCTATAATAGGACAGCCCTGTTTCTGCAAGTATGCCAACGGTCCCGATCAGGTGGAGCCGATGTTCCGGTATCTGAAACAGACATTCCAAGGCCTACAGTTGGTTGTGGTAGTCCTTCCCGGAAAGACACCCGTCTATGCAGAGGTGAAACGTGTGGGCGACACCGTGTTAGGTATGGCCACTCAGTGCGTTCAGGCAAAGAATGTCAATAAGACTTCGCCCCAAACTCTCTCTAATCTGTGTCTCAAAATCAACGTAAAGTTGGGCGGAATCAACAATATTCTGGTTCCGAACATTAGGTAAGCCTTCATTTGCCTTTCCTCGTCTCACAATAGTCTTACACTTTTGCTGCCTTTCCTCTCAGGCCTAAGGTGTTCAACGAGCCTGTGATATTTCTGGGCGCCGACGTGACCCACCCTCCCGCCGGTGACAATAAAAAGCCTTCCATTGCAGCTGTGGTGGGCTCTATGGACGCCCACCCGAGTCGATATGCGGCTACCGTTCGTGTTCAACAGCACAGGCAGGAAATCATACATGACTTGTCTACTATGGTTAAGGAGTTGTTGATTCAGTTCTATAAGTCGACCCGATTTAAGCCAAACCGCATTATCTTTTATCGCGACGGCGTGTCTGAAGGACAGTTCCATCAGGTGTTGGCGCACGAGTTGTTGGCCGTACGGACGGCTTGTATGAAGTTGGAGGACGACTACAGGCCGGGCATAACCTTCATAGTTGTCCAAAAACGACATCACACGAGACTCTTCTGTTCCGACAAAAGAGAACAGATCGGCAAAAGTGGTAATATTCCGGCCGGAACTACAGTCGACGTTGGCATCACTCACCCGACAGAGTTCGACTTCTACCTGTGCTCACACGCAGGCATTCAAGTATGGGATCATCAGTTGTTTGTATAATTGGACGACAATTAATCACTGTCTGATTGTAGGGCACAAGTCGTCCGTCTCATTATCACGTGCTTTGGGACGACAATCAGTTCGCAGCGGGTATGTCATAATCGCCTCTTCCCCTCTGTCCTCAGTGTTTAAGTGTTTGTTTTGCATTCGATCTCAACTTTAGACGAACTCCAATGTCTGACTTACCAGTTATGCCATACATATGTTCGTTGCACCCGTTCGGTGTCGATCCCGGCGCCGGCATATTATGCACATTTAGTTGCTTTCAGAGCCAGATATCATTTGGTGGAGAAGGAACACGACAGGTATGGCATCTCTTTTGGCATTAGAGTACAAAGAAAGCAATGATGAGAGAGAAGGGACAGAGAGAACAGGCATTGGTTTCACGTCCGAACCGTATATTCATTTGAAAACAATTCCTGTTTTAATCTAAAATCAATTATTTGTTGATAAAAATTGACACAAAATATATAATTCTTATGTCGTTCGACACTTAAGAGCGAAAGAACTGATTTGACATTTGTTTGATCCGATATTTGTTTGATTGAAGGCTAAGTCAATTGGATTCTGAAAGTCATTCCGGGCTCACGTCAGGAGAAACTGAATTCAGGTTTTAATTTAGGATTTAATTTACAATCTATTCATGCATTCGATTCTCAGCTCAAGAGTTGTTCACAAAAACAATTATTTCCTGATTATTACTTTCACTATCAGTTGATTCCAATGTAATTACTATGCCTTTCGGTTGTCGTCTTTGCGACCGACCGATCAATTTGTTCAATGAATGTCTCAGACATTCATTTCCCCCAAATTGGGCACAAGAACTGAGTTCATGTGAGCGCCAGCCCTAACCTTAGTGGCGATAGTCAGTCAATAATTGACGACTCTATATATGCTTTGAGCGACACCCCCTTCACCCTTGCAGTGCCTCACTTGACTGAGACATGGATTGTAAAACTTATTGGTAATAATCATAAGATTTTTGTTAACAAATGTTGAGCCCAGATATCAATCACGTGATCACTCATTATTGCAATCATTTCATGTGTTTTTAATTAATTAATTTCATTAAATGTTTTCTCATTGTCTGTATTCTAGTGGCGAGAGCTCTAGCCATCACTCGGGCACTAACGGGGACGAGAGGACAGTGACGGCGCTGACACGGGCGGTGACAGTACATCCGGACACGACTAAAGTCATGTATTTTGCTTAAGAAGACTATTGTTTAGACGATAAGCGAATTTGTAGTCAAAAGGAGTTATAAACCGTTGAATGCATTGCAAGTATTGTATTGAAGATGAGTTAAAGTATATATACATTTATAACCAAATCATCGATTCATTAATAATTTAATTGTGAACTCAATCGGAATCATGTTTTCAATGATTGCATTATTTATATTAAAGTTTAATTTATATTAATATTTAATTGGCTTTAAATGGCTTTTTGTTGGCTCTGATGTGACGGACAAACACTTGAAAACCAAACCAAACGATAACCAAAACCATAACCTCTGGTGTATGTCATTCTTGGCTCTGGTTTTCGACTCCAAAACATTTTATTTGTATAAATTAGAATGTGATCGAATTACCCCCTTTTGCCCCCTTAGAATGTATGACAAACACATAATATATGTAGAAATGCTATTAATTGTACTCTATTTTACATTACATATCATTATATCGAAAGTTAAGAATTGATTCCAATTATGAAGACTTGTTTTACTCATTATTAGTCATATTATTGGCTCTCATATTATTGATTGAAAACAGTTCTAATATAAGTAAGTCATTACACATACCGTTCCCTAACGAACCCATGAGGAAAGAGACATAAGTTTATGATTGAAATGTGAATAATTATTATATAATATTTATGTATATTTTTAGTGCACATCTCATAGCGGACACACACGACTGTCCCGATTGTCTGTCCCTATATTTTTAGCTTTTAGTTTATATTATATTATATATGAAGTCATCGCAAATGCAATGCTTTTTCAGTTTCTATACAAAAACAAATATTTCTCTCATTTTCTTAAAGACAAATTATATATATTTTAATCGTTTTTATGTATTATTTGTTTCAAATCATTTCAAATAATTTTCCTTTTTTTTGGTCGAAAAAGTTTTATTTAATTATATGAAACACAAAATGAGTCAAAGCTTTGATTATTTGGAACCAAATATTAATTTGATAATTATTACTGAAATTATATTTAATGAAAACTGAATTAAAATTCAATCATTAGTTAAGAAACAAATTTATAACAATTATTAACACAATTGAAATTAATGTAAAAGTAATGGTTTGAAGACATTATTATTGGAGGAAAACATTATTAATAAATGTTTTTTGTTTTCATTCATTGTGTTATTCATTGTCTTCTCTGTCGACCACAACTGTGACCAAAGTAGTGACAATTGTCTCAATGTTAGCCACTTTTTCGATGGACAGTTGGTTTCGGTGCAAATGAAAACTTTTAAACATTACGTAATTTATGTGAAAACCATTTAATGAAAAATTGTTTAAACGATATTTTCGTCCTTTTTATACATTGAATAAAATTCACTTTAAATGCATTCACTTGTTATGAAAAGGTCTACAAATGTAATCATTTCGTCAAATGTGTTGAAAAACATTGAAATGCAAAACCAAATCACATTTGACTTCAAATTCAATACAATCACTAAATCATGTGTTTTTGACATACTTTTAATTCAATAACTTTTGGACACTTTTGGAGACAATTGGCTCTAATTGTCGCCAATTAAGCGGTGGTGAGACATGTCTTCGTCGGTGACATGTGGTAGTTGTGGATCAAATGACATTGAGTTCGAGTCATCCCAAGGGGACACCGTTTGCACCAAATGTGGAACAGTTATCGACCAGAACTGTATCGTTTCGGAGGTGCTGTTCGCAGAGGGGGCTCACGGAGGGGCCCATATCATTGGCCAAAGACATGACACCGAATCAGCCTTTAATTCATTCAGGTCTTGATTATGACATTTTTGCTCTCATTAACGCCGTTCACCCCCTGTCAAGGGTGTGATCGTCTGTTGTCTGTTTGATGTAACCTAATGTGTGTTGTCTTTGCTGTGAAGGATCGGAGGAATGGTAGGCGTCGGCCGAGAGTCACGACAAGTGACTCTAATGAACGCAAAGCGAAGAATCAAAACAGTTTGCGATCAGTTGAGACTCAATGACCACTTCGTTGACATGGCCTTCAATTTCTATAAGATGGCACTCAACCGACGCCTAACCCACGGACGCAAACACATCCATGTGATCGCTGCCTGCATATACATAACCTGCCGGAGCGAAGGCACGCCTCATATGCTCCTAGACTTGAGTGACGTATCGCAGGTCAACGTCTATGAGTTGGGCCGCACTTACCTTAAACTGACGGCCGCTCTCTGTATAACCATCCCTGCCATCGATCCCAGTCTTTACATCATTAGGTTCGCACAACACCTGACCTTAGGTAAGGCTGGTATGGGTTTAGGGTTTGGGCCAAACATTTGTTTAATGGTTTGAAAACCGATATTTAAGGGGAAAAAAGCAATAATGAAGTCGAAAAAGTGAGGAATAATATCATATCGACTGCTAATCGTTTGGTCCAACGAATGAAGAGAGATTGGATGCATTACGGGAGACGGCCCTCAGGCCTGTGCGGCGCAGCCATTCTCGTCGCCGCCCGACTCAACGAAGTCCACTGTTCTATAAAAGACATCATAAAAGTGGTTAAAGTCTGCGAAACGACTATTCGGAAGCGTTTGTGCGAATTCAGTGATACGCCGACCAGTAATCTGACATTAGATGAGTTCATGACCATTGATCTCGAGGGAGAGGAAGACCCGCCATGTTTTAAGGCCAGCAAACGGAAGCAAAAAGTGTCTCAATTGGAAAACGAAGAACAATTGGAAGAAATTCAGACAAATATAACTCATTTGCAGAAACTCATTGAAAAAGACTTAGAGAAGAGTCGAAAAAAGTTGAGAAACCCTTTCAATAAATTTTTAAAGTGTGAAACAAACAGCTCTTCCCCTCCCAAGAGTGAAGACTCGGCTGTCGAACAGTTCATTTTGGACGACACTATGCAGACAATCGAAGAAGTGCTCAACGAAGACGACAAATACGACAATTATATGCAAACCATTAAGAACTTGAGGCCAACGGCAGCCTCTTTGGGGATAACGGATGTCATCAACGGAAATGACGATCGCATTAGTGATGAAAAGCCCATTCAAGAGATTCCCGAAAGCGATGAGTTAGACCTCACGGGAATCGATGACAACGAATTGGACGGATATCTGTTGAATGTCGACGAGATCGACGCCAAGACCAATGTCTGGACTCAAGTACACAAAGAATATTTAGAAGAAATGAAACGCAAAGAAGAATTAAAGGCCAGTGAAGAAGAGGAGCGCAAACGAAAGGAAGCCTCGGGTGAAGTGCAGCCGAAGAAGAAACGGAAGACACGCAAAAAGACTCAAATCCAGGCCAACAGCGCTTCGGAAGCCATTGAGAAGATGTTATTAGAGAAGAAGATATCGAATAAAATCAATTACGATGTCCTCAAGAATCTGAACCCGACTTTCGATCAAAAGACATCCACACCCTTCAAAGTGCCCGAACCTGTCATCAAAGAAGACCAAACCGTTGAGACCAATGAACTAAAGTTGAATTCACCGCTCAAACGACTGACGAATTTGAAGAACAGTTCCAACACATCCCTCGTCAACCTAAAAGCACCCCTTTTTTCCAAATTCAAAATGAATTCTTTGAACTTAGTCTCGGATTCAACAAAATTGGACAATGACTTGAATGAGTCCAAAGAGTTGACCACTAAATCGGAGGTCAAACCAATAGAGGAAAAGATAACAGCCGTTGAAGACGATGAAGAGGAAGAGGAAGAAGAGGAGGAGGAAGAGGAGGACCAGAAGCGCAAAGAGCTAAGTATTCAGGAATTGCTTGGATTGGAGTCAGAGGTGAATGATTACGATGACTACGACGACGAGGAAGAGGAGTATTAGCCATCCCTTCGGTTTGTCTTTTATTTATCGTATATTTAATATAAATTTTTTTATACCAATCGATGAATGAATTTATTGTTCAAATGAATATATATTTTTTGAAACCAATGACTTGTTATTAAGTATTACAAATTGATATACCTTTTAATCAATGCTTTTCTCATTGAAGTTATTATTGTTTTTAATGAATTATTGCATAAAATATTAAAAATATTATTATATATTACGTTAAAAGTGACTCTTCAGAGACTGACTGTACATTAAGATTATATATATTTGAAAATCAATTTATTTTAAACTAAAATCACAATTAATTTAATGTAAAGAATAATTAATGCGAAAATGAAAGCAAATAAAAAGTTTATGAAATATATTCATATTTGCAATGATTTTGACATTGCTTTCAATCCATTATATAATGAGTTGAAGTGTTTTAATGTGTTTTCATAATCAGTGCTCGTGTTTAAAAAAAACACTTTCCTCACCGAATTGTTCAAGGACAGACAATGTAATCAAGGTCTGTAGTCTGGGGTAAACCAAATTGCAATTTGAGAGAGTGTTTGATCAAGATAAAATTGTAATTATCAATTGTTTTTGTCTAAATCTTTGGGTCTTTTTGTTTCATATAATCAGGAATTGAAATCATATTCACATTCAGGGTCACGAGAATCGAAGGCTATAGGGATTGATGTGAAAACACCCTGATGTTATACATGCTTGCTATTGATAATTGATTTGTTGTCAAACCCTGGCTATTGGTGTCGTAAATACACTTTCAAACAGATCTGAAGACAATTCAATGTCTGATTCTCTCCGTGACGTCTTGTCTGCCCCTATAACTGATAGTCGCATTGCTTTGTATTCTTGAAATAATTTTCTGAAAATTTTTTGCTTCAATTCATGTCTAATTGCTTTTGAGTTGAAGTCTTTCATCACATGTTTTGATAACTCATTTCATATAATAATTCAATATATAATTCATATATAATTAGCACTCATTTCGAGACTGCAAACCAATTATCCAATTAATAAAGTGAAGAATATTATTGCAAACGAGAGATAATACTATATTTAGTGTTCGTTTGATAACAAATAGCATTAAATGTCAATCAATTTGTTGCTAAACATTGAAAATGAGTTTCTCTTCAATTCATTTGAAAAAGTTTTGTGAATTATTCCAGACTTCAGACACATATGAAATATGAAATTTTGTCTGTATGTGAACCCCAGCAACGGTTTAGGGCCTCCAGTGTTCCCAACCTTGAACTCCTGCACAAGTTTTTTCCTATGGGAGCCCTCACATCAAAGTTAGGGTAGTTTTTGTCTCAAATAATTTTTTCAATGTATTTCAGTCTCAACTCATTCCCTATTGAGTAATGTTTTGCATCCAATACTATGTGATAACAATCTGTACCTAAAGTTTAATTACCGGCGACTAAAGTGGTGTATAATTTTTTTGGCTCTCATGTGATCTACCAGTGCTTCAAATATAAAGCCTAATTCAATATCAATGTTGTTTTAGATTTAATATTTGTTTTGTTGAATAAAATAACAGTTATTATAGAAATGATTCGCTATTTATATACTGTATTGTCGTATGAGTTATGAAAATAAGTTTTTCATTGCTTTCAAATCAATTCAAAAAATGTCAATCAGTTTAGAGAATAAGTTTTGTTCAACCGTTTCCTCAGAGACTGTCTCACAGAATGAGTCGCTCAAAGATTTTCATAGTATTCCGGGTCCGAAGCCTTCACTGCCTTTCATAGGCACCGGTTGGCAGTACTTCAGATACAGTGAGTAATTCTTCTGTTTATGAATTATTTGAACAAATGCTTTGAAATCATTGAAAACGATTTGCAAAATATGACTCAAAACACAATCAAAACTTATGTCTTAATGCTGTGAACAGTCGGTCGATACGACTTGTCAAAGTTGCACGAAGCGAATCAGCACAAGTATGACACGTACGGACCCATTGTCAAAGAGGAGTATCAATGGGGACGACCGATCATCCATCTCTTCGACCCCAAAGACTTTGAGACAGTGTTCAGAAATCAGGGCAAATGTCCGATACGTCCGCCGAATGAGTTCGTCACTCACTATCGCAACAACAATAAGGACAAGTATCCCAACGTTGGTCTCTCTAATATGATGGGTGAGCACTGGTACCAACAACGACAACTGTTGGCACCGGCACTCATGAGCCTGAAAGCAGTGCAAATGCATATTCCGGCTCAAAATGTCATTTGCGATGACTTTTTGGACTATTTGTGGCGAAAAAGGGATGAAAGCAATGATGTGTTCATCGACTTGACTGAAGCCACCTATAGGTTGGCCTTGGAGTCCATTTCCATGATGTGTCTCGACTCACGCCTTCACTGCTTTCGTGACACCGATAGCCATGAGACCAGTGATGGACAGCAACTGATATCAGCGACAAAATTGCTGTTCGAGAGTTACAACGAATTGTATTACGGATTACCCCTTTGGAAGTGGTTTTCGACCCCTTCCTACCGTAAATTAGATTCAGCCGAGAGTTGTATTTATGAAATCGCTTCCAAATACGTTCAAATGGGTGTCAATTCGGTCAACAATAACGAGAAAAGCCATGAACTCAACACAAGTGGTGAACAGTTTGAAAGTGTTTTGCAAACACTTCTTAAGACGAAAGGTTTGGATGAGAAAGACATCAAAATAACAATAATTGATTTCATCGTCGGAGGAATATTCACCGTTTCCAACACTCTGTCGTTTTTGTTCTACCATTTGGCTGCCAATCCTCGGGCACAGGACCTGCTCTACCAAGAAGTGGATAGTGTTATGGGAGACAGCGATGTATTGACGGCCCAAATGTTGTCTAATATGCCATACCTTAAGGCATGTGTTAAGGAATGCTTTAGACTAAGCAGTCCTGTGCCCGGAATTATGCGGGTTTTGCCCCACTCGACGGTGTTGTCCGGATATCGCATTCCCGCGAATGTAATCATTTGATGAGTTTTGAAATTTATATCTAATTATTGCTTATGTTTTCAGACGATAGTATTCTCTCATCTCATGGTCTCTTCGCGTCTGAGTAAGCACTTTGAGGATCCGCTCTGTTATCGCCCGGAGCGATGGTTAGGCGACAGTAAGAAACAGTGCCATCCGTTTGGTCTATTGCCTTTTGGCTACGGCACCCGAATGTGCGCCGGCAGACGATTCTCGGAACTGGAGCTGTATTTGGCGACAGCGAAACTCATCCAAAGATACCAAATCACTGCTATTCAGACCAAACTTGACCTCAAGTTTTGCTTTATTATAATACCTGACCATAAGATCTCATTGAAGTTAATCCCAAGAAAAGGATAACTGAGTGAAATGTGAGCCAATGAATGGATTATTTGACGCATGTATAGGTTGTCCAAAAAATGCTGAATTCAACGAAGAAATGAATAAATATTTTCTTCTATTTCTTATATGAAAAAAATTCTGATTTTATATTAAATTCTTTATTTTGAAAACCATTTGAAGTGAAAAACTAATCGATTATAACATGAGTGAAGAAAAGGTCGAAAAATGTTTTTATATATGTTTTATAAACTAATATTTTAATCGACTGAAGGAAAGGCATTTTATGTAATGTTTTTATACATCAATTCATTAATAATTCATTTCAAATAAAAATCAATAATTTTTGCGAAACTTTTCTTTCATCCCCTGTGCAAACAACCCCTGAATTTTTGTAATTCAAAAGTCAAATGAATGTAAAATTTTGGACGAAATCGCAATTGAATTAAAGTTGAGTTGTTTTACACGAAAAGGGGTCGACAACGGGAATGGCGTTTAATATAAGCCTTTTGTCACTATCGGCGCATCTCTTACTGAAGGCATCGCTATATCTGTGGTAATGATTGTAATACAACTGAAAGACGTTGTCGTTGTCTTTCATCCTCTCATAGTGTTTGTGCCATTCAGTGGGTGCCAGAGATGTCATATTATACGAGTGTTTAGCAGAATATTCGTGAATCCAATTGAGTGTTGATTTTGTCATATCTTCGTTGGCTTTCGTTAAGTTCATGTAATAGTTGTCGAAATCCAAAACATTTGCCTATTATTAGACGAATAAAGCGTTTCTTTGATTATAGACTTCGTATAAAAAATGTCTTTTTTTGTTAATTCAAAAGAATAGCAAAAAATATAAAGTATTTATTAAACAAATAATACGTTTTTGTCATTCAATATGAGAGGAAAGGCATTATTTGTGTCTATTTTCGGATCTAATTTACTTTCATTATCTTTTATTGTCTCAATTTCACGAATGAATGGGAGGAAAGGGAGGAATGGGAGGAATGGGATACAAAAGCGCTACTCACAGTAATATCCATTGAATATAATCTATAGGAAGGATTGACTTTTTCATATGTGGTGACACTCGGGGCCAAATAGACGACGCCAATAGGGATCGACTTATTTGAAGGCGAGTAAAGGACCCGGAACTCATCGAAGTGGGTGTGGCCGAAGAACTGGCCCTTAATTATGTCACTAAATCTCTCAATAATTGTCAGATAATTGTGAACCCAATGGGAAATGCACTGAACATTATCAGGTGGTATGTGGCCTATGATGTGCACAGACTGTCCCCACTGTTCAGCACTGGCCAACTCGTTGGAAAGCCATTTGAGTTGACCTCCCGGGTCGTTGTTGTCGTACATGAGCCAGAAGTTAAGTCTTGCGCAATAATTGGTGTTTAAGACAATCACTTTGAGATTTGGCGACACATTATTGGCATAATAGCCGTGTGTTCTGAATGTGTCCGCATATTCTGAAGGAATCCATTGCGACCATTGGGACAGTAGTGTTGTGTAGAGCCAACTAATTGACAAATGGCCACTTATTTCTGGCGGTGCAAACCTGTGGTTATCGAAGATATTTCATAAATTTAATCATTTTTTATATGAAATGTATTAATAATTATATCATTTCTATCAATATTTCAAACGGACAGACAGTTAACGGTTTTCCCTTTGAAGCACATCTTAATTAAAAGACTTCTTAACACATATTCTCATAACTCGTAAACATATGTGAATTATTTGAAACAAAATTCGTATAAAAAGTTAACAAATACTGACTGATTGACAGGCAATCCCTCGTGGTTTCCAATAACAGGGAAGACATGCTTTCCATTCGATATATATCTCTTGATCATTGATGTGAGAGAAGCGGATCCATTAATTATGGTCTCTTTGGTTATGTTCCAAACGTCGTGCGCCACGATATCGCCCGTCCATATGACGTATTGGTAGTCATCGGGTAATGAAGTGTTAATATAAGCCATCAATTGTTCGATAGTATATTGAGGTGAATCACAGTTGCCATAACTTCCCCACCTGCCAGCCTGACCACCACCCTTGGCACTGGTAGCTCGACAGCAAAGGGGTTCATTGCACTCACTACTGGCCCCCCAATTATAGTATGGGTCGATATGAAGGTCAGACAAATGCAGAATACGTTGTGGACTGACTCTGACATCGATTCTGTTGTCGAGAACTTCTTCGATATTCTCAACGATAGGATTGAAAAGTTGTCGATTGGGAAGTCTGATGTTCCAGCGATCGTATTGGGCACAGGGATCTGATAGACAACTGGCGCCTATCAGTGAGGCACACATTTCGCTTCGGCTGAGGTTTGTATGTCTTAAGATGTAGTAGAGATGAGGTGTGAATAAGTCGGACAGACCGTCACAAACGCGCGTGTCTTCAAAGTTGAATGTCTTACAGATGGCTGAAGACACGTAATGTAGTTCTGAAGCCGAATATATGGATATCTTGGCCAAACTCAGGGCCATTTCACAACTATCGCAGGTCAACTCAGTCTCGACTCCATTCTTGATATTCTCGTAAATCTTTACAAAAAATAAATTCAAAAATAAATAATTAAATGTTTTTGTCATTAATCGAAATGTTGTTTATTATTGATTCAGAACTACTTTATTATCATTGAATTCAACTCAATTTTACTGACAATTAATGCCATTGAAATTATGTGTCCAATAATACCCATTTTGTTGGCACCGGTATTATAAAACCTATAATAAGGGGCTATATTTCTATAATTTAAGTACATTTTTAAAATTTTTTGTTTACTTTTAGTTATTAATTAATTGAATAATTAGTTCTGAAATTGCATTCAATTAATTAATTAATGAATTTTGATATCATTTGAAAACATATAACTATTAATCGATTCATTACTAACTCTTTTCACTTTCGTTTCGCCCATCAGTTTCAGGAAATCCAAGACAGGGTTATCTAAACTTCGTTTCGATAGTTTCAAACTCTGTATGAATTGAATTGAATTTTTTATATCATGATTATTGTGGTCACAATTGAGAGGCAATTCATTGCTATTTATTATTATAAACGATATTAACAATAGTTTTAAAATCATTTTGAATTGCAATCACTTTTTGTCGCAAAGAAATATTATTTGTTTATTACGAAAAATTGACACAAATTTCAATCAAAATATTATTTGATATTAGTTTTCATATAAGTTGACAATCATTTATAAGTCGTTAAACTTTTTGTCAAAATATATAAGACATGAAACAGTGATCACTAAAAAAGGAGTCAACAATTGTTGCGCAAAAAATGATTTTAAGTGCGATTAATAGCAATTAAGTGTATATTAGACACAATTTATTGAATGTTTGAGTGTTTGAATGTTTCAAAAGATAACTACACTTGAGATTAGTATAAGAGTTGTCAAAGAAATGTCATATGAATTGCCAAATAAGTGTCATAAATTATGTCATTCAAGTGGCTCTTCTAATATGACCGAGAATACAGTGAATGCATTGTATATATTATCAATTTGTGGACAATTTATCAATCATTTGATAAAATAATTGTTGAGAAAACAATTGAATACATATTTTAATTATGAAATGTTGTGATGAATGACAAAATCATACGATTTTTAGTAATGATTGCATTGAATAATAAAACCCAAATTGAATGACAATTGAAGACCAGATTGTCTTCAAACTCAATGCACATCACATCACAAAACACTCAAACGTCTGAATCAATAACACTTTTATCTCTTTTATAAACAAAAAATACAAAACTAAGTAACCGGGCATCAAATGAGCATGGTTGTTTGTTTGAAATGTGTTTATGCCTTTTAATACATGATAAGACACTTTTATGTCCAATTCTTTCCAAGAATGAATTCCAACACAAATCTTTAAAAATATTTTCATCAAATTTTCGCTAATTATGTAATAAACACTAAATTTAATTTAATTTAATTTAATTTCTTTAATATTATATAAATTTGTAAACAATTGATGGAATTCTTTATAAAACATTTTTTTGATTTATTTAATTGTTTTTGGATTTTAAAAAAAATATTTTTTGTGATTCATTTAATTTCAAAAATTCACAAAAAAATTATAAAAAGTAAAAAATTTGACTCAAAGGAAATATCGATGATTTTTATGAAAACCTAGGAATTGAGTTTGGAATACTGGGAACGGCAGTCAAGATAAGGAAAACTTGTATTCAATGGGAAATCCTTTTTTACTTTGTATTGAAGTGTTTTAAATATATTAGTTATAAAAATAAATTCAATTTGTTTTTAAAGCAATTATTTGATTCAAATTTAGATAAATTTAAATCTAATTTTGAGTAAAAGATTTCTTCTTAAAGAGAATCAATATATAAATGACAGCTCAATATAGACACAAAAGGGTGTACAATGAAAATAATGCTAAAGTTTTATGAAATTTCTAATTATATAATCGATTTAATGGTAATTGTTTTTCATATTATTTATAAATAGATTAACGAATAAATAATTACAACTAATAATGAAATTTGAAACAAATTATTATATAAACAAAATTTGTTTCAAATTTCATATCTAATGAAAAATAATTGAGAAGTGATTTGGAAAGAAATGAAATTACATTGGAGTTTATAAATGAAGTTATTGTTAAATCAATAAAAAATATATAAATTTTGTCTTAATATTAATATAATGTAATAATGAAAAACATTTTACACTAATATTATTGCAAAAGTATTATTGAAATTCACATATCATTTATTGATTCAAAGATCAATAAAAATGAATAACAGAATAAAGAATTGTATTGTATTTTAATATAAAGCAATTAAGAAATAAAACACAAAATTACACAACTTTTCACAATAATAACTAATCCTGTCTTTCAATTGACTCTCTCTCTCTCTCTCTCTCTCTCTCTCTCTCTCTCTCTCTCTCTCTCTCTCTCTCTCTACATTTGATACCCATATTTGATATCATGATTATTAACCCATTAATCAAATACCTAAAAGAAGATATTCTTCAGTAATATTCGTAAATGTATTTCAAAAATGTCTAATATATTTCACATATAATAATGCATTTATTCTCTTATATAACAATACATTAAAATAAACTTTTCTCAATAGTAAGAAAATTGGAGAAAATGAGAGAACTTTAAAGCTATAAAACGTCTGACAAATGGTTAATAACTAAATAAAAAATATAGTTTCCATAGAGATAATGGTCGGGCATATAATGGTCGGGCATATTATTGTGGAATCAATTTTATCACATTATTATTATTATAATAAATAATAAAAGTATTTCTTTTACTGAGTTGTAGAAAAAGTCATACAAAAAGCCATTGAATTGAAATAATTTTCATTATTGGTATTAACTGTAAGTTTTTTCTCTCATAATCACAACAAACAAACATTTTTCGCAAAAATTCCTAATTCAAAAAACTTTAGGAAAGCCATTAATTGACACTCAGATCATTCAAAACAAGTCTACTTTTTTGTGGAAATTTTTTATGAAAATATGTTTAAAATCATAAATATTTTGAAAATATTTAAAAATAGTTTTAAAGAAGACTTTCCGGAATAAACATTTTTACAGACTTTTTACTAAAAATTCTCAACGATTTCCGATTCAAAAAACATTGTCTTTTCCGCTGCAAAATATTTTTGACTTTTTATAATGTGTTTAACTGTTTGTAATTTAACAACAATTATATAAATGCGACCAAAAATGGGAACAAAAATATAAAAAAGAGAACAAACTTTTAATGCATTTTATAGTAAATAATATTTATTATTAAAGTTAAGTCCAAATAATGTCTCATAAAATGTTATCAATTATTAGTTGAACACTATTTTCATCACTATTTAGTCGAATATGTTTTAATGTTTAATATTATTAGAAATGATTATAATTGAAAAATGTAGACAATATTCATATAATTGATTTTTGTGAACACAATAGAGATTAACGTTTTTTTTTGACTTTGGAATAAAAATTATATTTATATTCAATCAATGATTTCATATCTAATATATAACTATTGTATTTATTTTGCGAAAATATTATCACAAATAAATGTTATATAAAGTAATGGATTTTAAGTCAACTTTTAATGAATTTCAAATTTTTCTCATTTATTGAAAATGAAATTTTATTTTGAATTCTAATGTGAAGAATAAATTCAAATCAATTGCTATTTGAATATAAATAGAAGAATAAATTAATATATTTTATGTCCATTTGATTTATAATTGAAGAAAAAGTCTATTTTTATAATATTTATTTCATTGATTACAACATAAATACATTTATTCTTTAAATAGAAATTTGTATTTAATTTCTCAAAATAGACATCAATCGACAAAATGAAGCCTCGGATAGAATTTAATCAATAAATTTAAAAAATATGACAAAAATAATCTTTTGATGACTTTTGTATTTTAGCAGAAATTGTATATATTTTCTAATCTCAAGAATTTCAATAAATACTTATATTCTTAAACCTATAAAAACATATTTAATTCGAATTTTTTTATTGAATTCAAAAAACTAATCAAAAAATAAAAATTAAATTTATTATTTCATTTGATATTCAATTTGAAGAAAAATATATAAATGAATAAAATATGAGATTTCTATAAATGATTTAAAAACATTGTTCCCAAAAGTTTGGCTGACGTTGAAATTTAGTTTAAAAGACATTTTCATTTCATTTTACAAAACAAAATGTGTTTTGCATTAAAAAAAGTATTGAAATTTCAAAATACGTTTCGCTTAAATATCCCCGGTCTCTCTCTCTCTCTCTCTCTCTCTCTCTCTCTCTCTCTCTCT
>JAQIXR010000425.1:0-28157 GCA_034700825.1 Quadroppia sp. Gr-Ori-00064 | reverse complement strand
TAGCATCGCTTTGTGTCTGTTGTGGCAAATGTTATATCGATTTAGCACTCAATTGAAAATACTGTTCAGAATAACGGAATACTGTATAACAAAAATAAAACATTTCTTTAAAAAAATTATTCCTTTCAGTCATTGAATAATTTGTTGCAATTGTTATTGAAATAAAATATTCAAATTATTCAACAATTTTAAAGGTTTGTTAAAGTGTTTGATATTTTGTAAACTTTTGTTAATCTTATAAAAATAAACTGAATTTTATTGATAGATAAACAGAAAAATTATAGCTTTTATACAAATGAGTGATTTTTTTATTAATTTGAATTTATTATAAAAATATTACAAAAATATACAGAATATTCAATTCAATTGAGTTCACATTCACTGCAATTGTGTCTAACCTTCACATTCACCTCAACTGTAATAAGAATCAAAACATTGATATTTTCGTTGATAATTGACATAAACTTTTGTTATTTCAAATAAAAGACTCGAAATAATGTCTAAACCTGTGGTCTTCGTTATTGGAGGTCCCGGTTCTGGGAAAGGGACCCAATGCCAGAGAATAGTGAAAGAGTGAGTGATTTGGAGTTGATTTATAGTAATGAAAATATCACTCAAATTGTCTTTGAAAAAGGTATGGATTCACACATTTATCTACCGGTGATCTCCTTCGCGAAGAAGTGGCCTTGGGTTCAGAGCTCGGGATCAGACTCAATGAAGTGATGAAAAGTGGAAAACTTGTGTCTAATGAAGAAGTGTTAAATCTGTTGAAGAATGCAATCATTAAAGAATCCATTCATTCCAATGGCTTTCTTATCGATGGATATCCGCGACAAGTATTCAATGATTTTTGAATTTATTTACAAAAAAACTCATTAAAACCCAATCGATGGACAGGTAGACCAAGCGATCAGTTTCGAGCGTGAAGTCAGTCCCTGTTCTTTGATATTGTATTTTGAATGCACTGATGAAGTGATGGTCAGTCGACTCCTGTCCAGAGGTCTGACCAGTGGTCGCGTCGATGACAACGAAAAGGCGGTTAAAGAGCGTCTGAAGACATTTCACGACAACTCGCAACCGATTTTCGATTATTTCGGTCAAAAAGTGGTCAAAATCGATGCCAATAGAGATCCCAATCTTATATTCACAGATGTCTCACAAACAATGAATTCAGTCTTAAAATCAAATTAACTATAAATTTAAACATAATTTTATTCAAAATAATTCTTAAAATTTTTATTCATTAAAAGAATAACATTTAATATTTGTTAGAAATAACAGAATATTCTGTAAAGAATTTATTGAAAATATATAAATGTTTTATTGAGTACTAATTAATTGACTGTTTTTTCAAAATATTGATTTCAATACAAATTATTGTCCAAATTATATGTAGTTTTATTTATTTTCATCAACTGATCCCAAGAAGTTGGACAACAAGTGAACATTAAATTAATTAACATTTTATTATTGAGTGAAAATTCAAAGCAATTCAAAGTTTGAATTTCAAACCAAACCGTAATTTATGTGAAAAACAAAAACTGTTTAAATGTTTTGTTTTGTTTTGATTTTTTTATGAAAACTAAATATGATTTAAATTATAGATAAATCAAAACAAATGTTTTGTTTTGTTGAATACGATTGTTGTGAATATTTAGTGATTATCGATAGCTGTGATAAAGAGTGTCTTAAAGTGAATACCATTTTAAGACACTTGTCGTCAACGATTGATCTCAATGTCTTGGAATGTCATTCAGTCTATGTATTCATTGATTTGATTATCACTTGATTTTTGATCCATATTTTGATCAAATCCACAGATTTTGGACAAAAACACGAATAGATTTGTCGAGTGTTTGGAACCAAACGATGAGATCAAAAACTTTGACCGAATTCGAGTTTCGATTAAAGGGGGCGAAAATGAGAGCCAAATTGTCACTAAATATACCATTCGTTGTGTTTATGACAACTATTGCAATGATATCGATATCGAGACGAAGAGTATTTGCCTTTTGGTTGATGTCATTAAGAAAGTGATGACGGATTCAGACATCAATTGGCAGTCAATTACAGACCAAATGCGTGTCTTTGGATACAAAGAATTGGACAATGAGTTAAAGTGCAGGAAATTGTTGGATCAGTTGATCGAGAAATACGTTAAATATCTTAACGATTACTCTCGTAAAGGTCTTCCGAGGAATATGTGGCCATTGTTTAAGATTATCAATGATTTCGATTTAAGACTATTTGTTGAACAAGAAGTTTATGAAAATATTGTTCGCTTAAGAAATGAAATTAACAGTAATTCACATTTAAGACAAATTGAGACATCATTTGAAGAAATGAATATCAATGACATTCAGACTCAAGAGTCGGATAAATATAGAGTAATTACCGTTAAAAACCGAAAACAGTTGCGAAAAATGAATAATATCTTCGTTGAGACCGTCATAAAACATATGACAGATTCTGAGATCAATTGGCAATCAATTGCAGACGAAATGATTGGCTTCGGATGCGAAGAGTTGAACGAAAAGATCAAATGCAAAAATTTGATGAATGTTTTGATTCAGAAATACATAACAACTCTTGAATACTGTCCACGTCTTGAGACCACAAACACTTGGCGTTTGTTTCACATTTTCAATGATTTGGATTTAAGACTATTTGTCGAACAAGAAGTTTATGACAATATTTGTCGCTTAAGAGAAGAGTTTGTCATTAATACTAATAAAAATCAAATGCAATTAACAGTCAAAACCGAAGAGAGTCTAAGTGAAGAGTCGATCGAAAAGTTGATGTATTTTATTGAACACAACAGAAATGAATACAAAATTATTGTCAAACAAATGATTAATTTGAAAGAATTGAGAAAAGATTTGTCGGCAAATGGTCTTTGTTTTCAACCAAACCATTCATTTCACGTAATATTTTATTTTGAATTTTTTTTCGATTAATTTCTAATTGTTTTCGATATAGATTTTCGATGAAACCTCGAATCGATTCGTAAAATGTGTAAAAAAGAAACTGATCCCAAACTTGACTCGAATTCGAGTTTCACTTAAAGAAAATGTTAATTCTGAAAGAAATCACTATAATATTGTCAACAGATATACCATTGTCTGTAAATCTAAGAAACAAATCAAAGAAATGCAATTTTTCTTCATTGAAACCGTCGACAAATTCATGACCGATTCGGACATCGATTGGACACTAATTGCAAAAGAAATGCATTTCTTTGGACACAAAGAGTTGGACAATGAGATGAAGTGCAAAGATTTGATGAATGTTTTGATTGAAGACTATATTAAAACTCTTAGCAATCAAACAAAGTATGAAAACGAAGCAAAATATTCGAAATTCTTTCACATTATCAATGGTTTAGATTTGAAACCATTTGTTAGACAAGAAGTTTATGACAATATTTGTCGCTTAAAAGAACTTAAAATTGATTACAATTTAAGACAAATGCAAACATTAGGCAAAGTTGAGAAGAGTAGAGATGAGAAACAAACTCAAGAATCGATCAAAAAACATGATAAACAACGCAAGAGAAATAGAAAGTACTTAAAGTCAAACACTGGATCAAAGTCTGGATCAATCGCTTCAAATGTGAACTCAAAGAGTCCTAATGTAATGCAAACCTCAGCCAAACCCAAGAAGACTGAAGTTTTGTTTATATGTTTCGTTGAATACAATAGAAATCGCTTTACAGTTATTATCGATAATTATGACAAATATGTCATTAAATTAGATATTCTTTTAAAGAATTTGTCGATAATTCGTATCAAAGAATACCATTCAATACAAGTATTGATTAACATTACAGTAAATGACACACTTTTAGATGGCTTTAACAACACCTCTGATCGTTTGAATGCATTCATTACAAATCAGTTTGAGTTTTGAATGCATCGCGCGATCATTGAGTGCCAAACCATTGTTAAAACTGTTTCTTTGAGTGTGTTTTATAGATAATTAACTAATTTTTTATTACTTTTTTAAACCCTTTTACAAAAATATAGTATTTCAACAAAAAGTCACAAATGTTTGAATCGGCGAAAGAAAATCAAATGATCCGTAAATTTGATAAAATTCGAATTTTAAACGAAAATGATGTCAATTCAGACCTAAATAACTATAAGATTGTCAACAAATTTACTGTTAAAACTGTAATATCGGCTCAGATTATGCCCAAAACTGAACATCAAATTCAGGAAATGCATTATCACTTCATTGAAACCATCAGAAAAACAAATTATGGCATCAGTTGGAAGACAATTGGACGCAAAATGAAGAGCTTTGGATACGAAGAACTCGACAATCAGATCAAATGCAAAGATTTGATGAATAAATTGATCGCTGAATATATCGAAATTCTTAACGATTATTCAATTCTTGAAAACCCAAACAAAATGCCATTGTTTATGATTATCAATGACTTAAAATTACGTATTTTTGTCGAAAAAGAAGTTTATGACAACATTTGTCGCTTAAAAGACAAGTATTTACGATATGTTAGTTCAATGCAAATGAAGGCCTCAGGAGTTGGCAATCAATCTCACGATTCGGTCAAAAAAGTTGAAAAAAAACTAAAGATTAATAAATCAAAAGAAGTGATTGAAGCAAAACGTGAACCAATTGCTGCAAATGTGAACTCAAAGAGCACTAAAGTAATGCAAACTTCAGTCAAACCCAAAGTGACAAACAATGAGAATGAAAGTCAAAATTCGATCCAAATTATTGATAACTCAAAAATGTTTGTCTGTTTTGTTGAATACAATTATAGTGAATACGAAGTCATTATCGATAATAATGGCGAAAAAGGTGTGATCCGTTTGGACGAACTTTTGCTACTTTTGTCATCAAATGGTCTCAAACTCGAAAAATATCATTCAATTCATGTATTAATTAATTACTTGTTTTTCTTTTGACATAAATTTTAATAATTTTTAATCGAAAATAGATTTTCAACGAAAAAGAGAAACGATTTGATAATTGTGTTAAAGCCGACCAAACGATCAAAAAGTTGAACAGAATTCGGATTATCAATAAAAGTGATGTCATTTCAGACTTCAATGTTGTCAACAGATATACCATTCGTTGCTCTCGAAAACTTCCGGTTATCTCAAAACCAAAACAAATGTTACCCAAAAAACCAGAAAAACAATTGAATCAATTGAAAGGATTTAATTCAAATTCGCTATCAATTCCTTCAAATGTCAGTTCAGATAAAGCAAAGCAAATGTATTCAAAACCAAAACCAAAACAAATGTTACCCAAAAAACCAGAAAAATATTTGAATCAATTGAAGAGAAATCAATTGAAAGGATTTAATTCAAATTCGCTATCAATTCCTTCAAATGTCAGTTCAGATAAAGCAAAGCAAATGTATTCAAAACCAAAACCAAAACAAATGTTACCCAAAAAACCAGAAAAATATTTGAATCAATTGAAGAGAAATCAATTGAAAGGATTTAATTCAAATTCGCTATCAATTCCTTCAAATGTCAGTTCAGATAAAGCGATGGAAATATATTCAAAACCCAATCAACTCATTCCAAACCAATTAATCAAAACCCAATCAATTGATAAAAAGTAATTCAATTTTAAATTTATTTTTTGCCAAAAGTTTATGAAATATTTATTTTATTTTTTCAGAGCTCTTATTAAAGAACTAATGAACTGTTCTTCAGTTGAACAACAAATAACTGTTTTTCGGAATAAGGTTTTGTTATCAGAAGAAGAGATAAGTAATAGAAATGAATTGAAAAACATTTTTGAAGAGATGCTCAAAGAGTCCGGCATTGAATGTGTTCTTCACTTCTTCGGTTCGACCGCCAATTCAATTGGTTTTCGCGATTCAGACATCGATTTGTTTATAGAAATACAAGAATTTAATAATTATTTCTCAAGAATTGATTACAACAAAGCGATGATGTGTTTGACATATATTCAGGAAGTATTTCAAACCAATTTTGGTGTTTTCTTTGGGCACCCGATTCAGAGCCGGCGCTGTCCTATAATTAAACTCGATTTCAAATTACTGGCAAAAAAATTGAAAAATGAGACAAATTTGAAGAAATCTCTCGAATCCAATGCAATCACATGTGATATAAACCTATCAAACTGTTTAGGTCTTCAAAACACACGACTTATTCGTCTCTACTGTGAAATTGATCCCCGTTTCCAAGAGTTGGCCTCAATTTTAAGATTTTGGGCAAAGAATAACTATTTCATCGATGGGGCGAACAAAATGTTCACGAGTTATGCGTTCACACAATTGGTTATATTCTTCTGTCAAAACCTAAGTCCACCACTCCTTCCGACTCTGATTCAGTTGAGAGGACTGACCAATGAGTCACTTATAGTCGAGGGCTGGGAATGTAGTTTCTGTGATAACATCAAAAAGATTCGCCAAATAATGGTTGAAAACAAAGAACCAGTCATTGAATTATTGCCGAAATTCTTCACATTTTTCGATAATTTTGATTTTGTGACTCAAGTCATACAAACCAATTCTGGTCTTTCTGTCCACAAGAGTGTCATCAATAAAGACAAACCCAAGACCTCTCAAAATGCTAAAGAACTTGATTTCAAAATGACTTCCATGTGTTGTATTGAAGACCCGTTCAATTTTGACCACAATCTGACCGGAAATCTCGATTACTATGTGTTCAATGATTTCTTGGAATACGTAAAACACATCGCTTTGAAAAAAGGAGACATTTTTGGACCAATTAATGACAAAAACAAATCTAAATTTTGGGGAATATCTAAAATTCTCACTGAATTTGATCCGACAAATGGTCCCTCTCTTGAGGGCCGACATCTGATCTTTCCGAACATCAATGCTATTCTTAAAAGCTCTTCAACTGATTCACAAAATGTCATCAAAAGTATTGCCATTAAGTTATGCAACAAAACTGTTGTCAAATTGAGAGACAATTATAATATTGTGTCAATTGTTGAACGAAAAGACGATTTGAATTCCGAATGTTTTGCAGAGTTTTCGATGAAATTGACAGAAATTGATCTAAAAGTAATCGATTTGAAGGAAAGGCAACTAATTAGAGATGAGCTCAAACTCAATGACTTTGGAAAACACGACAAAGTTTTCACAAAATTAATTACTTCTCGAATTAAAGGCAAACCAATGCCTAAGCTGTCAATTGAGTGCCAATTTGAGCTGTTGGTTAACCCCAGGCCATCGGCGCCGTACCTCGAGTTCAAAATCACTAAATTGTCTTCCAATTTAAAAATCGTTAACAATTTTTTGAGAAATTTCTTCAAAAATATTAATTGATTTCAATTTCTTGAAATTTGTGCCAAAAATTTCGAAATTATTTTTAATTTATTAATTAATTATTTTTTCTAATTATTTGTATTCAAAGATATATAACAAATGTTAAGACAAATGAAAATTCAATGCATTATAAAAATAAAGAATATTCTTATAAAGAATTTTATTAGAGTTATATTTTATGAATAAATGCTTTCAAATAATAATAACTTTCTGTAAAGTTTTATTCTATTCAAAGAAATTAAAATAAAATAAAATTCTTTGAAACCATTGATAGACTGATCCATAGATCTAAACAACTGTTTTTGATGTCATTTAAGAAATCCAATCAAATCAGTCGATAATGAACTCAACAATCGATTATATATGGATTATGTGTTTCCCAATTCTTCGCCACTCAGACATCGGATCAGTAAATGGTTTGTAAGTCTCGATGAATATCCGTTCTTAACCGTCTCCATACTTAACCGCCGGTGCGCTTGTGTTGACGAACAACCCCTTAATAGACATGTATTTCACAGTTTATATACAAAACACTTTCGATTGAAATATGATTTGAAAAACGATTAGAGAATAGAGAATAATATCATTCATAAGTCTTTGCATTCATTTGTAATGACTTCGAAGTCATTACTGAAGAGCAAAACCCACTGAAAGCAACCCAAAGGGTGTAGTCGTTTGACTCAAAACCATTGCTTTATTCTTACAATAATTTAATAATTTTATTGAATAAACAAAACATGAAATTATTTAATGAAATTTTACTCTATTTTTGACATAACGTAAAACCAAATATCGTTTGAAAATAACTTCAAATATATTAATAAAACTCTAATTAGTGAAGAAGTGATGAAATGAAGACAAACTTATGGCACAAATCACACGCTTAGATATGCCGTAGAAGTGGTTATCAGTATAAGTGCCATCACTTTCACACCAGAGGAAGGGCTCCTCTGGTCGGACAGTCATACTGATTGAGATACACGAGTAGTTTGAGTGAAGGCTGTGCTCACATCCCATCCCAACCGATCAATGGTTAAAAATAGTGTTCTTTTATCTCAAAACAATTAGTTTTGAAATGATTTTTCAGTTTATATCACATTTAAGTCTTTATCACAAAAACTATTTTCAATGCTTTGGAAAGTAATGACAAAAATGTCCACAACTCTAGTGTTCACTAAATCTTGTAATACATTATAAACTCTATGAAAGAGGCGTCCAATCAAGTGATGGTGTGTTTCGGACCAACCGTTTTGTCGACGTCACTGCTCTGATGGACGACATCAACGAAGTTGTCGTTAATGTTGTTGTCATTGTTTGTCTTCTGTCTGACGAGAGTGTTTCGAATCGATTCCCTAATAGACATCATTTCCTTCTGTCTCGCATTCCAGTCCTCTTTATGTCGTTCCAATTGTTCCATATTGTGTTCCACCAAATCGTCTGCCTTTCCATAATTGGGTGGATTGGCGTTCGGGTCATAACCCAACACATAGAGCATCGGTGCGATTGAACTCATGTCTGCGACCACATCATCGGGTATATGTCCGACCCATTTGGACAGCGCCTCAATGTTTATCGGTTTAATCACTTGATCTGTTGAGCGCTCGAGTCTTGGGTTTGGGACAAACGATTCAATTCATAGCAAACAATACTTTAAGATATGATCAATACTTAGACAAAGAAATGCCATTCTTTCTGTTGACGAGTTCTTCGTGATGTAGGACCGACTCATTCCACGGGACGTCCAAAAACCTAAGAATCTTTTGGAGCCAAAGCTTTGGTTGAAGTACTAATTGTTCGTAATGTACGGGAAGGCAAACACTGTCTCCCAGTTGTTGGCATTGGAAGTGCTGTCAGACATACAGACAATGAAAATGGAAGCCTTGGTTAAGGACAAGACCTACCATTGCAGACATGGCTGCGTTCCACTTCTTAAGGCATTGTCGGAAGTCTTTTAGATCGAAGCCAGAAATAGTGACCTTTGGATGAAGACATAAATGATGGCAATGGTTGTAATGGTAGGGAATGGTAGGGAATGACTCACTTTTCTGCTGATGATTGAGTGAACGACTGCTCGACCGTCTCTTACCATAAAAATAAACTTCGCGTTTGGGAAGAGATATCTTAAATAAACGGCTGACCGAAGAGTAAAGGGATCTTTATTGCAAAGTCTAGGGGCTGGCGGTCCGTGTTTGGCGATGATCTCTAATATAAAGGCTCCCACAGCCGAGTCCAGCACTTCCGACGTAATGCCCGCCTCTGATAGTCTTCGTGATTCAAAGGGCGCTTTAAGCCATGACTGACGGAATCCCAACAATCGAGGTATAACTCGAGTCTCTTCACCACATCTGATGTCCGGATGAGCGTCGAGAAGGACTCTCAACAAAGTGGTGCCACTTCTAGGCATTCCTCCGATGAATATGAGAGGCATATATCGATTGTACACAAACTTATGACTTTCACCACTTTGTTCATCAGTACTGACAATGAATTTCTATAAATCATCAAAATATATAAAAGTCTCAAAACGTTGAATAAAGGAATGGATGATAGAATTGATAAAACAAAGGGTTTTTAATGATAATCAATCATTCGTTGAGTCATTAAAGCAAAACAATTGCTTTCATGTCTTTAATGCTATTCAAAAGTGAATAAAGCATTTAATTTAGGGTAAAATATGTCAAAAATATGATTTGTTTCGCAAACATGATCTCAATGTTCACAAAATATTACAATTCATATCAATTCAGTTAAATGACTTGATTTGGATTTGAGTTCACTTTTAAGTTATATTTAATAATAAAATATTGTTTAATATATAATGAATTCAAACCATATTTAATGAAAAATAATTGAATTAATGTTTATATTCATTGAGTGAAGGATGACTTGAAGGATGGCATCGATTTTTGGATGAATTTATTGAACAAAACTATAGAAACCTTTGAAAGACTGAGTAATAAAATGTTAATTAAAAATCTCTATGTCTTTCGAGTCTCTGATATGAGAGCTTTGAATGAAATGAATCTATAATTTCATTGAAATATATTCTCTTTGAATACATACTAAAACCGAAACCTAATTCAATAAAAAGCTAAGCCATAAAGTGATCAAATCTCAAACATCAAAACATTTTCAAAATTATTTCAATTCAATAGAATTTGATTCATTTAATGCAATCCATTTCATAGGTTTCACAAAGAAATCAATGTTTTTTGAAAACATCAAAAATATGTTAACTTTGAAGACATAAAAAATATGAAAAATTGCATTAAAACCGAAATATAATATATATTAATATTGAGTATAACTACGAATAGAGGAGTAATTGAGTCATGAGTTTTGAAAACGATTTTAATTAACATTAAGTTATATATTGTTTTCAATGTATTGTAATGTCATTTATGATAGAGTGGAGAGTATGGTAAAGATGGGACAAACCTCGGGTGCAATCCATTGGTTTTGTATGGAATGGGATGAGAAACAGTTATTATAACTGAATTGATATATCAATGCAATTGTGATCAAACAAAACAACCCAATCATTGCATATCTTCTAACAGTTCTTCCGCCCATTATATCACTGGCTGTCATTCACACGAATTGTCGTTAAATAAAGTTTTTCACTAATTATTAATCATTTCATTCATTGAATTCCAGATGAAAACTGAAAGATGAAAAGAGTTTCAAAATTAATGGTTTTATATATTAAATGATTGAATGAAAATATGTTTGAATTGAAAGCTTTTGAATGAAATAATGTCTCAAAAAGTGAGACATAAATCATATGTTAGTTAAACAACACTTTTTACAACACTTTCAACCACTTCTCGACAGATATTCTTCAGACATATTTCAATAGAAAGTCTTTTATTCAATAAATATCTTAATATGTCTTCACAAAAGTCGCACATATTCTATAGGAAAGGCATATTTTGGACAAAGTATTGACCGAAGTCTGAAAGCAGTGAACAAATGCCATCAACTCTTACAGTGAAGATCATAACTATAGCAATGAAAGGTTGACCATGGTCAAACGTTGGCCATACCATCAATTTAGACTTAGATCTCAGTGTCAATTCTCAAGACTGCAAACCATGGGATCAGAGGCAAAGATGGGTAAAGACAGGCACAGGTAGGGAACTGGCAGTGGAGGCAAACATGTTTGCGTAATATATTTCTTGATGAGTGCTTGCAATGAATGCCTTGAATGCCATCTCTTATACTATTCGTTGAATTATATTATTATTGAAAAGCAAAACAATTTTCAAAACAAAATGTGATTTGAGTTTCAATTAAGATATGATTAAATGATAATAATATAAAACATTTAAAAATTAATTGTTTTATAGATTTAACACAAAAACAATGCATTGTTTAAGACGTCTTTTAAGACCATATGTTGTACTGAAGAGACAATCAAGAAGTGAATCGACATTTGATTTTGATGTGATAGTCATCGGCGGTGGACATGCAGGTCAGGCATAGGTCTAGTGCTAGACATTGTCACTCAATGGGGTCTTACAGGTGTGGAAGCCGTCGGTTCGGCCACTCGTATGAACACAAATGTCTTATTAGTGACACATAAGACACAAACTATTGGTTTGTAATTATAATAACAATCAAATTAAATGACAAATAGTTTTGAATCAAAGGATTGATTGCTGTTTAGGAGAGATGTCATGCAATCCAGCCTTTGGTGGTATAGGAAAGGGTCAACTCATGAGAGAAGTGGATGCAATGGACGGCATATGCGCTAAAATATGCGGTCAATCAATGATTACTTTCAATCGATATAAGACTTAAACCAAAACATATCAATTGATTGAAAATCAATGAATTTATTGATTATTAAAATAATTTAATTATTAATTACAGACTTATCGGGCATTCAATACAAAGTGTTGAACAGAAGTAGAGGACCGGCTGTTTGGGTACGGGATATATAAAATTGATTTACTTTAAACAATGTTAATGTTGATTGTGATGGAAAGGGATGGCGGGCACAGATAGACAGGTCATTGTTTAAGAAACACATGCAAAACGAGATACTCAACAACACACCAAACCTTACGATTAAGTGCTGTTCGGTTGAAGACCTGATTGTCAACAGAATCGAAGGTCGACTTCAATGCCAGGGAATCGTTACAAGTATTTCATATATAGTTTGAATCATTTCAACCATTCATTGAACAAACTTTGCATCAAATCATTTGAAAACGAGGTGATGGACAGCGTATAAGCAGTCGGACAGTGGTCTTATCGACGGGTACTTTTCTGAGGGGACAAATCAATATAGGGCTCGAGTCATACCCGGCCGGAAGACTAGGTATTTAAAAGATAATGTTTTTTATAAAAGACAATGACTTTATGTACTATTGTTTAGGCGATGCGCCGGCAATAGGTTTGGCCCAAACCTTAGACAATTGTGGGTTCAAAATGGGTCGACTCAAAACAGGTTCAGTTGTTATCAATTCAAAGGTTTCATAAAATCTAATCTTAATTACAATTCAGGAACTCCTCCGAGAATTGACATAAAGACTATAGACTTCAGTGATCTAATTAAAACAACCGGTGATTCACCTCCTCTTCCCTTTTCATTCATGAACGACAGGGTTTGGATTGAAGTGTGAATTGAGTTATTGTCTCAAACATGTGATAACTGACTATTGGTTTACGTTCTTCAGGAAAGCAAACAATTGAATACATGGCTTACGTTCACTAACGACAAGGTCTCGCAATTGGTTTCACAAAACATTCATTTGAGTCGACACGTGAGTGAAGAGGTGAGAGGACCGCGATATTGTCCGTCCATTGAGTCCAAGGTTTTGAGATTCAAAGACAAAATTCATCAAATATGGCTCGAACCGGAAGGTATGGCACAGGGAGACAATCAATGGATGGAATGAATTCTATGTCAAAATGATTCTGATATTTAAGGTCTCGATTCGGATGTCATTTACCCGAACGGTATATCGTGTACATTACCCGAAACAATTCAGGAACAGATGATTCAACTGATACCGGGTCTCGAAAAGGCTCGAATGCTGAGGCCTGGATATGGGGTCGAATACGACTACATTGATCCACGACAACTGAAACCAAGTTTAGAGACATTGATAATCGATAATCTATTTATGTCCGGACAGATCAACGGCACCACTGGCTATGAAGAGGCGGCCGCACAGGGAATAGTGGCCGGCATTAACGCCGCCGCCAAAGCCCTTAATAGAGATCCTTTTATTATAAGCAGGACTGAGGCCTATATCGGGGTTCTTATCGATGACTTAACCACTTTAGGCACTGACGAGCCCTACCGTATGTTCACGAGTAGAGCCGAATTCAGACTGGCCTTAAGACCCGACAACTCGGACCTCAGACTCACTCAAAAGGGTTAGAAATTAATTAAATATTTAGTTAATGTTTAGTTGACTTAAAACCCTTAAAGGCTATGAAATGGGATTTGTTTCTAAAAAACGTTTTGAAAAGTTTTGTCAAACGAAACAAATATTAGAAAATTGCGAACAGTTTTTGAAATCGGTTTCAAAACCATTAAATAAATGGAGAAAACAATTAGGCATTGATTGCAGTCTTAACGGAGATATGAAGACGTAAGACATCTTTGGAACAAATTGTTTGAAATAAGGATTAATTGTTTGAAAACTTTTCAGAGGGTTTGAAATGTTGGCACTGAATGAGTGTTCGGCCAAACAAATGGTAGAACTCTTTCCACAAGAATTGAATCAAATCAAATGTAACCACATTTTGATGACTAGACTTAAATGTGAAGGTATTTGACATCAATTGATTTGCTCTTTAAATGTCTTTAAAACTAATGTTTGAAATTCAAAGCACTTTATGAGAGGTTTGAATGCGAAGAACAAGAGTTAGTCAAACAGATCAGAAGCGAAGAAATGCTTGAAATCAGTCCACAAATAGATTATCTCAACTCTAATATGGGTTTAAGCACTGAAGTGAAGGACCTGTTGTCCAAACACAGGCCTAAAACGGTATGTCTGGCCAAACAAGTGGCCATTCGTTGAGATAATGACAAAAAAATCAATACCTAATTCACGGCACAGATATCTGCGGCCAAACGGATCCCTGGCGTCACTCCGGCAGCGATTGTCGCGATCTTGTGTTATATAAGACGTTTGAACAAACAATTGGTTATTAATTAATAAAAATATTATTAAAAGTCATTAAAAGTCTATTTAGTTATTGATGAAGAGCTGGAATCCCATCCATGACCACAACATGAAGAATAGTGTCACCGGAATCGATATGGGAATCAATAGCATGTAATAGATTAGGTCTTCGTCCATGTCTTCAGCACTGCATCGGTGGTCACTTTGAGCACAAAAATCAAATCAATTTTAATTGAAATATTGTCTCAAATATTGACAATTGACTCCAAATCGCATCAAATGTTTGTTTGCATTCATTTAATGTCCAAAAAATGAACAAAAATATAAGAAAACAAAATTAAAATCAATTATCGAATGAATGACTGAATGAATGAAAAGTAAATGAAAAATCAATTGTTATTTAATGACAACAAAAATTGCATTCAATTTCACTCAATGTGTCGACGAATGAGTGATTCAGTCGTTGACTGCAATACAGATAGAGGTCTGACTTTTGTGTGCATTCAGTCATCAATGCAAACGTTTGGCCATAAAGTCTTCACTTAAAAACTCATTGAAATTTATTTTATAATAAATTAAATTCAAAAATCAATTACAAAATAAATAGAAAATTAATTCAAAATTAATTCAAAGTTATCTAAAAACGAATTTTCAAACTCTTGTTCAGAAAATCTGTCGACACTTTGACGAGACTTCAGTCGAATGTCATTTAATTGCTTTTCATTCAAATTATAAATTTTATGAAAAGTTTTGGCAAAACTCTTCTCATCGGTCGATAGGAATCCGTTGACGCCATCAGTGATTATATCCATTTTAGGTCCGCCCGAATCGTGGGCCACAGTTATGAGTCCGGCGGCCAAACACTCGACAACTCCTATACCGAAGTGTTCGTTAGTCATGGTATGCAAACCAATACTCGACTCTTGGATCAAACGTTTCAGTTCTTCGTATGGAATATTGAGTTTGAATTCAATCTTTGTCTCCATTTGCAAACTCTCACAAAGTTTTCTCAATTCTTTGACTCTGTTCTCGTCTTCAGTGTTACGACAACTGCCTATTATGAACAGCTTTGCCGAACGACTGTCCACTCCATCGGCAGACAGTCTTTCGATGAACTCTTTGAAGGCCATCACTTGTAGGCTATGGTTCTTCTCGGGTCTGATTTGACCAATGCTTACGACTTGTAAACGATTTTTGTTTTGAAGGGAAAGCCGTTTCAAGTCATCGGTATTGACGGGCGGGTAAACAATACGAGCCTTACGTTTCCATATGTATTCAATATGTCTTTGAGTCCAACTCGAGTTCACCACAACTGTGTCCGCCATTCGACCCATCAGTCCATAGATATAAGCAAATAGTCTGTAATACCAGAGCTTAAGTCCACTTAAGAGTCGACTGTTGGCTATGAAGGAACGGTTGTTATATGAGGTGACAGTTTTCGACACCATTTCCAGCATATCTGTGCTGATGGTCGGGTAGTGGACATAAGCCCCGACCCGACAGTCGCCTAAGTATTTAAAGACAGGGAAAGTGAAGGCAAAACCCATACTATCTATGAATACATTGGGAACGCATTGAGAGATCGCTTCGAAGGACAGTACGATTGAACCAAAGCTTTGACCCAAAAGTGTGAAAAAGGGGTACATTTTGGCCGAAATGTAATGTCTTTTTTTGAGGTAAACAAAACTTATCGCAAAATTCAAATCGATTTGAAAATTGTTTTTCGCTTTCAATACAATGTCTTCGGATTTGACGTCAATATCACCTATAAGTACAAACAATACGATTAAAGACAATTGTCTTAAGGGTTGGGATGTCCTGATGTCTGACCCGTGTATACGACGTAATGACAATTTGGATATTTTTTGTGAAGAGCTCTTAAAGCGATCCAAAGAACCCGTTCTCCACCACCGCCTGAGTTGCAGAAGGGGTGGAAAAATGCTATGATCTTCACGTCTTCACTCAAACCATGTCGTTTGCGATATCTTCTGTCGATTGTCTTCAAATACTTCTTCAAAACAACATAAATGATAGCAAAAGTCACGAATGAAAAGACAATTAAAGAAAACATATTTCAAAAAGCTTTTGATTTGTGATTACATCACATGTTTGACAGCAATGCAAAACCCGTTGAGACCTCTAATCACATAAACACTTGAGTCTCAAATCATATGACGTTTTGAGCGATGTTTTGCTTTTGAAGATTTAAATGGTTTTGAAGATTGAAAATCAATTTCATTATCACTTCTTGGGATCAATTGATTTGAATCACGACCACTGGTTTGCAACCATTGAATGTGTTGTCAAATGAATAGTTTGGATAAAAATACTTTTTATACAACACTTCTCGTAAGCGATTTTGACCACAGATTGACTTAATATTGACATAACTGTTGTTTGTCTTCATTTGTTCCCGAAGAAGACATACCGGAAGCGGTACATCGAGGCCACCAACAACTGCTATACGATTTGTATCCCAATTAATGGCAGTTATGATTCAAATGTAATAAACGATAAGTTCATTAGCGCTCATATACTCAAAGCCTCGCCTTTACTCAAATCGTATGTATTTTGTGTCAAACGATTCAAACATTGTTTCAAACATTGATTTCATTTGATTTGTCAGTCATTTCGTCGCCGCTAATAACAAGCACAACTTCGATGTCGAAATCGATGGCCATCTGCTTCGGGTCACCAGAGGTTGCGAACCATTTGGCTTTTGATCTCATTTTAATCATTAATGACATTTGAGAACAGGTTTTGGAGACCAAAACTATGAGACAATTAAGATCTGTGGCGAAGAAATGGCTTATAATTCAGTAAATATTGAATGAATTGTTAAATGAAATTCAATTTAATGTTTTTTTTTCGTGTCAAACAAAAGCAAAGCAAAGGATTCCGAATACTTATTGTCGAAAACCCTTTAATCAAATCAAGTAATAGAAAATTGAATTATGAATTGAAGAATAATATCTCCAAAAACAACTGTCCGTTGATTTCATTCAAAGAGTGAGAACTTTATTAACAATTTATTTACTATTTGTTTATAAATAAACAAATATTTCTCAATAGTTGTGAAAGTTTTTTGCAAACCATTTCATGCGATTCGACGCAAGAGTTGAGACAAAAAGTGGAAAATATGATCAAAACTTATGTAGTTTTACCCAATTATCTCAACGACGCCTCAGAGAGGATCAAAGTGGTCATCGATGGAGGGATTCAGGTATTCGTGAGCTTTTATTTCAACACTATTTTCGCAAATTAACTCTATTATAGTGTTTCAGAGGTCTGTCGTCTTTGCCCGAAGTGGCCGACAATGAGTTGTATTTAGAGTCTGCGATCGAAAGGTTTGTTTGCCGTCAATTGATATCGTATATGACATGACATTACTGTCCAAACAGTTTCACAATCGGTTTATTTCATTCAAAACTTTTGGTTGCAATCCATAAGTGTTTCGAAAGGGAAGACAAAATACTTTACGAGAAATTCGTCGAATTATTTCAACATAACATAAATCCGGTTCAATTTGGGGCTCAAAAGGCTTTCGAAAGTTTCACAATAAATGAGATAATTGTGAACGAATTGTCAGAATTGGAGAAAAAGACGACACCTCTCGAGAAGTTGTATTGCTTGAGGAAGACATTGGATTTAGTGAGCGAACAGATGACCAAATCGGTTGAAGACAAGTATTTCCCTTTGGGTCCCAAAACAGATTCCGTTTGTATTCTCTCCGACGACTTAATCGCAACCGTTATCTGTGTTTTGACTTCAGTCAAACCAAAGCAATTCGAGAGTGAAATCAATTTCATCCAACAATTCAGTTGGAATTTACCACAGAATAACGAATTCGGATATTCTTTGGTCACCTTTGAAGTCGTCAAAGAGTTTATCAAAAATTATGATTTCAGTGAAAATTGTTGTAATATTGGAGACAAACGACGAGAAAGTGATAGTATTTGTGATAATAAACTGAGACATTTGTGTGACACGACTTCCCCTTTGGATCGAGAATTGGAGAAAATCTCTAAAATGATGGACAAATCGAGTATTAGTTCAAAGACAACTCAATTGAATACAAGTCATAACCAATTGAATGAAGATTTGGGGTAAATATCGATATTTATTAAGCGTTTCATTCATTCAATGATTTTATTTTCAGAGAATTTTTAGGATCTTTGAGTCAAAACAGTTTTGGCGTTGGCTTTGGAAAACAGTTTTAACTTTTTGTGTAAAAAATGGATTAATTTTTAAATAATATATTTATTCTTTCGCTCAAAATATCTCATTTGAGACTCACTAAACACTTCCCCAACAGTTCTTTTAGTGAATAGTTTCAATAAAAGCTCTCTTTTATCAATTTTGTCGACTTTTGTCTTCTTCTCATTCATTGAGTCATTGTTTTCGACATTGATTTCAATTTTATTGTCATTTGAATTGTTTTGCAATTCTTTTGAATTGTTTTCATTTTCATCAATCGATTCGTTGTCTTCACTTCCGCTTCGATTCTCATCTCTAATCACTTTGGGATTATCTGCCTTTTGGTCGACAACTCTTTCATCGGATGTCTCAACCTTTTGATGCGATTCTGACGACTCCTCCGAAGAACTTCTTCTTCGTCTGAACTGTCGATTTGTTTTTGATTTGGGAATCGATTGAATTTCTTTCGATGTTTCGTCTGATTCTTGCTTTGGATCAATTGGTTGCGAAGACATATCATTGTTGAGAAGATGTCTATAAAAACCGGTCAAATCCTGCTGTTTCTTCACATCCAAGAGTTCTTCGAAAATAAATGAATAAATGATTAAAAAATGCAAAATATATTCAAAAAGTGAAGAACATTGCAATTGATGCCAACCTTCGACCTGTCGTTCCCTTCTCTCCCGTTCGTCTTCGGCACGCATTTCCTCCAACTTCAGTTTGTATGCATTTGTCACAAACTGTTCTTTGTCTTTGAACTCATTTCCTTCGCTTTCTCTTTCCTTTTGTATCTTTCGCTCAACTCTTCTTTCGTTGTCTTTCTTCCGATTCTCCGAAAACTTCAACAAATTGTTTATATATTTTGGTTTCGGTTTTGTCTTCTCTTCGGATCCAATGGAAGCGTTTGTCTCGTTTTTGGTCTTCATTTCATCATAAATAGAGTCATATTCAAAGACATTCGGGTCGTCGTTGAGGGCACGGCTTATGTCCAACTGTGTCTGTCTTCGGACACCGGAATGGCCACCAGTGATGACAACTGGTTTGTGGTCGACATTAGTCTTCATATGACATAAAAAACACATTAAATATCAATAAAAACAATTGTCTTTCAATACAAACCTCTTCATCGGAATCACTTTCGAAGATATTCTTCTTTAACGTATTGTTTGGTTTGTTTTGTTTAGACAATCGGATCAAACCATACCTTAAGAGAAGATAATTTTGTTGTCATTTAATGTCTAATAAATAATAAATACTTTTTTTCTTCCATTTATGACAAATGTCTTCAAAAATGTCATTCAAATCAAAGACAAAAATAAACAAATGTTTTGTCAAACGATGTCTTCAAATGTCATTCATTGCCATCAATTACGCCATCAAATGATCTATACTTTTAGTCCATTTCTTGTCATTGATCTCACATTTGATCCATTTTTTGATCACAAATCTAACCATAATTTATAGCAATAAAACTCACATCAAATCCGACCACCGATTGTGTGGCCCTCTATTGGATGAGTTGGGCTGACCTTCACATCCAATCATTGATCGATCGGTTCCTTGAAATCGGTGACAAGTCTTGTGATCTGAGATCTAATTGAAGAAATCGTTTGGAATTGAAATCAATTGAAAAAATGTTTTGTAATTCAGGAAAAATTTTGTCGAAAAGAGGTTTAACTGTTTGTCGAAACTTCTCGACAACTAAAGAGGTTTGAAGTGATTTGACATTGAATGCAGTCTTTGATGACATTCATAGCATTACATCTAATGAACAATTCGTGGAAACGTTATCTCAAGTGATATTAATGTCTTTACTTTGATCTGATGTCAGGTGCGGTCGAAAGTGGTAGTGTTGGGCGCGTCGGGAGGTATTGGTCAGCCATTGTCTCTACTTCTTAAGCAAAGTTCATTAGTGAGTGATCTGAGCCTCTATGACATCGCACACACGCCGGGAGTGGCAGCAGATCTCAGTCACATCAACACCAGAGCCAAAGTGAACGGATATGTCGGTCCCGAACAGCTCAAGACAGCCCTCGAGGGCTCGCAAGTGGTTGTGATTCCGGCCGGAGTTCCCCGAAAGCCAGGGATGACTCGCGACGACCTCTTCAACACGAATGCATCCATTGTTAGGGACCTGATGGAAGCGGTGGCCAAATACAGTCCCACAGCTATGATCGCCATTATCTCAAACCCCATCAACTCTACGGTTCCGATCGCTTCGGAGGTGTTTAAGAGGAATGGCGTCTACGACCCGAAGCGCATCTTCGGTGTGACCACTTTGGATGTGGTTCGCGCCAACGCTTTCATAGCTGAAGCAAAGGGTTTGGACGCGACTCAAGTGGACGTACCGGTGATCGGAGGACACGCAGGCATTACAATAATACCTCTGATCTCTCGATGCAAACCTTCAGTGAGTTTTCCGAACGACAAAATCGATTCTCTGACCAAACGAATACAAGACGCCGGCACTGAAGTGGTTGCGGCGAAGGCGGGAACGGTATGTGCGCTCACTTTGATATACAGTTATTGAGTTGTATTTGCAATTAGGGTTCGGCCACACTGTCCATGGCATACGCCGGCGCCCGCTTTGCCGTTTCGGTAATGGATTTGTTTTTGATTGAATTTATTGATAATTGTTATCCAATTCATAGCTTTTGGAAGCAATTAATGGCAAAGAAGTGATTGAATGCGCTTTTGTCAGATCCGATGTCACCGATGCGTCTTATTTCTCAACCCCTTTGGTCTTAGGGGTAAAACCGAAAAATAGTTAACACTTTATATTAATTAACACTTAATTTGTGTCCAACAGAGGAATGGCGTCGAGAAGAACCTCGGTATCGGAAAGGTATCGGATTTTGAGCAAAATCTTATCAATAATGCGATCAAAGAATTGAAAAACAGTATCAAAAAAGGAGAAGAATTTGTTAAATGATTAACGCTTTTAAGTTATGCTTAAAATTAAACATTAATTAAATTAATTGTAAATTGAAATTCAGTTCAATTAGTGGTGAAATAAATCATGGATTAGAAGAATATGAATGAATACGACAATTGATTTCATTTGAAATGATTTAAACTTTTATTTCGTATAAAATTGATATACAATTGAATTGATTAATGAATTTATGAGCAAATGTTGTGATGAAAAATATCGCTATTTTGTGGAAATCTATTACAAGAATGTATTAGAAATTGATCCACAATTAGAGAGAAATCCCATTTCATTATCGTTTACAATACAGACAAACATTAATCCCATTTAAATAGTGATAATCAGAACCAATACTAAAGAACACGTCATATCAATCAAGTCTTATGGCAGTGGAAAGGCTTGTTTGTTGCGCTCAAGAGCTTTAAACCAGTCTCTTATGACAACTCATTTATTTCATTGTATTTTACACTAAATTCAAACTAAAGTTAAAGTTAATTACAATCAAAAAACAGTTAATTAGAGCTAAGTTTAGTAGAAATAACTTCAAAACACTTTTTATAAAATGATTATAAGTTTTATAATAAAAGAATCGATCGATAATATGGACAGAATTGTGAGGCACAGTATGTCAAGTGCTGTCATTACGTCCGCTCAAACTCTTTGTCAATCGATTACTGCATTAAAGGATCGGGAGTTCAATTGAGACAAATCACAACAACTGATTAGTGGGCCATAAAAAGAGTCCACACATTTCAATGTCTGACAAATGATTGAAGTTATGACAAAAAGTTATTATACAATGAATTTTAAATTATAAAAAATGAGTCGATTTTTATCATTAGTTTAAATGGACTTTTCGTATGAAATGAGTTTTGATGGAAAATGAGTGACTATTTGTAATCAGAGATCTATGCATATGATTGCAATTGTTATACATTCAGAGGTCGGGTATGTCTTATAAAAAGATGAATCGCACAGATATGGAGATTATCTGTTGATTTGAGGCACATATCGATAGCGAATTCCATTATTACTAATCAATTGATGACTAAAACTGGAATATCATTGGAAATACTTTCAGACAGTTATGGCAACACTTGTTGTGAAGAGTCTAAACATTTCGCCACAATGTCAGCCCATTGGCCACTGGAAGCGATTCCAGTGACTCAATGAGAGACCAAATGAGCTGTCATTCAAAACAATCACAAATCATTGATGGCTTTAAATATGAATAAATAGCTTCCAATTGTTGACAAAAAACAAACAATAAGTTTGGAAGTAATTGAAGACCTGATTAGCAAAGACTCGATCGAGAGATACATTTATATACAACTGATTTCAATCAAAATCCATAGGATTTCATGTCTTTCGCTAACTATTTTTCAATGCATTCACGCAAATGTGAAACACGTTTTCGATTGGATTTTAAGTTTAAGATTAAATTAAATTAAGTTTAAGTGAATAAGTCTTGCAATCAAACACTCATTGATTTCATTGAAATAAATATAATAACTGAACCGCAATTGAAAACAGAGTCCGATATGTAGTCATCCAATGATTGCAGAAGTCGTCCAATAAAAGCTAATTTGCAAATACTAATCATCTGACTGTCATTCCCTGCAAAACAATGTCAACACTTCTTATGTCTGTCTCAAAACAATCTCATAAAACAATTACCAATTGTGTGGAGAAGGGGGTAATTCTGAAGGGTGGGCGACGGTAGAGCTGAACCATTAAGAGAAGACAATTACAAACATATCAATGGCATAACTGATCCAAACCTCGCAAAACTCTTGAAGGCAGCCGAATGTGGATTTATACAGAGCGGCACCCGATTGGAAAGGGAGCACTTCTCGAGTATTGATTTGTGTAACCGTTCTGTCGAATAGACATTGATTTGTATTGACATCAATTGACAACAAAGACGTGACAAACCTTTAACCATATGGACTGAAGTCAAGTCTTTTTCAAAACTATAATCAAAGACTGATTGCGCCATCGGTTCCAAGTCGGAGACATAGCGTCGACTCGAATTCACAGAATGACAGCACCGACACATACAGGAATGGTATCGAAGTCGACCCTCTTCTAAGTAAGGGTGACTCAAAGCGTTGGTGCAATTGATTCGCTTATCCTTTAAATTAATAAATTGTTAAATCGTTTTCATTCGATTGGATCCAAATATGAAGAACTGATGACTCACTGGATTGAAGACCAACATCTGGCACAGGAGATGAACGGCCTCGTGATTGGCCTGAGGGGAGAGGTTATACAACGAGCCTAAAGAGGGTGTTTTGCAGGGTCTGCGCTGGATATGGATGCGGGCGCCTTCACAGGCGTAATGTGTGTCCTCGGCCTCAGGGGTCCCGAGAAGGTCTGTTATGAGTTCCAACTAATCGTTTGGTAATAAAAATATTAAATGAAAACAATTTTCGGTAAATATTTCGGTAATACCTGTTGTATAGGTGTCTGCGCCTGAAATAATATTCTTCGGCCCAACAGTTCCGCAAAAATACAACCGACAGACCAAATGTCAATGGAAGAGGTGTAATGTCGAGCACCCATTAGGAGTTCAGGTGCCCTATAATACTGAGTAACCACTTCTTGTGTCATCAACTTTGAAGAGTCCGTTTCGTCGACTCGGGCTAAACCGAAGTCACAAATCTATGGATAAGCGATACAATGGGATGAATGAGAGCGCCGTCGGTGAGGGGGAAGGCATACAAACCTTGAGCAAACAGTTACTGTTGACCAACAGGTTTCCAGGCTTTATGTCTCTATGCAATATTCTCGCCGAATGAAGATATTTAAGACCTCTTAGGATTTGGTAAAGGAATACTTTGACGTGATCTGAGGTCAGGGGTTGTGAGGACACAATGATCTTATGTAAATCGCTTTGCATTAGTTCTGTTATCACATAACTGGCCAAAGAAAACAACAATCAATTGTATGTCAAATTCAATGCATGCAAAAGACCATACATTTCTTGGAAGAAGTCGATGTGTGGCGGTTGCAGAATGTCCAGCGCTGAGAGCACCTGACGTTCGAGTGGTGGACAACGTATTAGTTAAATAGAAAGAAATAGTTTTTGTTTTCATGTAATGTTATATACATTTTCGTGTTTGAAAAAGCAAAGCATTTTTATCTCTCTGTAGACTCTTTTGCTCGAAACCAGATTTTGGAAGACATTCGGCATTTTCTTGAGGGCAACCCTTTTGCCATCGCGTGGATCCGTCACTGACCTAAACAGGAAAACAAGGTTTGGTATGAATTATACGTTTACCCAATTTGTCAAAAATTTCCATTAATTCAATGCATAAAAAAGTATTCAAGTTTTGAAAATATAGAGCTCTGGTATTAACAGCACTGAAACGGCTGACAGAGTGGTCTTCCCTAACCTAAATCAATAGCTATACAGGTTAGTAGAACAGAACAAACAGCCCGTTCCCTCTAATGCACATTATATTACACAAACCATTCAATTCATTAAAAAAAATGTCGAAACAATTGTTTTGAAATCACATGCAATACAATCAGGAAAAGGGTTATCACATCGACTAAATCGCCCCCCTTTGCCACTAGAATGCCCCCCTTTTTAAGCTCAATCTCATCGGAAATCTTATGCCTTTCTCTCGTTTTGTGTGCAAAATGTCTTCAAATATATCTCATTTCATCACTCATTGCACACATTATTGAAGCTTAAATGCGAACAATATTTGTAAAACGATAATAAAAATTACAAAAAATATAGATTTTTGATATTTTTTGATAATTTCAATGATTTCAACAAAATATTAATATATCAGAAGTACTAAAAATTATGATAAAATCGGTATAAAAAATGATACCAATTTTTGGCACTAATCACTGACCCATATATTCACAAAAAACAATTGAATGAATGACTACTAAAGCACTTGAAAAGCAATTTCGTCAACGATTTTAACGAAACTTTTAAATAAAGTCTATTTCTTCTGAATATTGTTTAACGAAATGTTATGTTTATATGAAATCACAACTGAATTGAAATAAATGTATAAATTGTCGAAAATTAATTAGAACTCAAATAAGGAAAAGGGTTTAAAATACCATAAAATGCATACAAAATGACAACGAATTGAAGAAATACTGAAATTGTTTTAACAGATATTAAAGGAATTCTTTCATTGAATAAAAATATAATAAATTAAAGATATTTGACGTTAAATACAATGAGATAAAAGTGGTATAATTTTGTTGAAATTATTCACTTTAAGTAAAAATATTTATGAATATTAATATTAGTGGTTATGACGAAAATGGCCATTGGTTTCAATGAGAAACGAGTGTCGAATGGATTAACGAAATATAACACAAATCCAACACTCAATCAGTCATTCAAAGCCTGTATTACTAATTATCGACATTTAATTATAGCTCTCAAATGAGGACTCGAATCGAGTTAAGAGAGCAGTCATTATAGCCATCAATTCGTTTCAAACATAACTTCAATTCAAAAAAGAGTTATTCATAACATTTTCGACAAAAATTCAGTTTTATTGCATTCAAGCAATCAATTAATATTGTCATTAAATCACAACATTTATGTCAATTCAATTTAACTCAATTCTAATAATAATTAATAGAAAACCCATTTTCTCTTCAAATACTGATTAGTCACAAAAGTAATAAAATATTTCATTAATTTCTATTCAATAGAAACCATAAAATTAAAACAATTTTCTTAAAGGACTTCAAATATGTAAAAATAATTTCTATTAAAATAAGAGTTTATTTAAAATGTTTTTAACAAATTGTTTCATCAAATTCACTAAATAAGCGATCGGTGCGAATAGGACGAGACATACCAGTGCTCTATAGCAACAATTGTAAGCAATGGTCAAAAGGAAAGATATTTTGCATAAAACGGAGAAAATGTTTGTCGAAAAGTAGTCATAATTATTATTCGAGTTATAGTCAGAAAGCGATTCATTTTAGCCATTGTTACGAACAAAACAAGCATTTCCTGCAAACGACTTAAAGACTGCAAACGACTGCCCCAAAACTCAAAGAATGTCCACTCGTTTGGACTTCAAGTTATATGCGAACAAAAAAAGTTTTGGAGTTTTGGGCACAGACTTAGAGCCAGTCGTTAGGGGATAGAGTGGTGGCGAACAGATCGAAGGCCTGTCTTGAAAAGCAGGTGTTTTGCAAACTACTACTTGTGTCGATGCCATCCATTCCTGCACTTTTAGGCCCCCTTTCACTGCATTCAAAGCAATAGTTTTAGACCAAAACAAGACTTAAACTAAATATAAAACTTATTTAAAACATACGCTTTTGCTATGAAGTGATTGTTTGACTCAACTTTCAAAAGCATTTAAATAAATATCAAAGAAATTATATTTCAATTCATATGAACTGAGTTTTGAAATAAGCTTTCAATTAAATAATGAGAACATTTGCAAGACTTGAAAACGAGGACACATTTTGTCTATTATTTCAATGATTGAGATGTGATTGCAGTGGTTGAGCACCAGATCAGTACCATTCCTTCGGCATAGCCAATACAGGACATGACTGGCCTCTCATTGTCAACCGTACGACTCATTTGACTCTAAACTACTGCCAATTGACTCAAATCTAACGATAATTACAAACAATTCATTCAAAAACTATTCAATGCTTTGTTTGTTCAGTGATTGAGACTTTGGATCAAATTCATGTCAAACCGAAATGAATGCCATTTTAAGACAATATCTTTAAAAAATGATTACATTTGTTGAAAAAGAGAACAAAAGCAATGGTATTGAAGACAAGACAAGAAGAGCTGATCGGATGTGAAGTTCATTAATGGCAATAGACTTGAGTGGAGTTGAAGTCAAACAAAGAGTGAAGTGTTGTTTGACTGCAGTCTTCACTTCAGTGAGACATGCATTGAATGCATTGAACGCTCACATCATTAGTCAATACAAAGCAATACTGATATCAATATCAAAACTATTGACACAAAGAAGTCTTAATGAGAATGTCATACCAGACGACTCCGAAGGCCCCGTAGCCGATGGGTCGGTCCGGTTGGATGTCCTGAAGAGTGGCCGAATTGGTGGCTGAATAGAAGGGTTGAGCGGCTGCTAAGATAGCATTGGGCTGAGTATGGACTGAAGAGATGGATCCGATGGACGAGTTGTGCGAAGAATGGGATGAATGAGAGTTCAGGTGTGGATGAGATGAATGCGAATGAGAAGAATGTCTATTGTTTGCACTCATGGCCACAGATGTACCCGACCTACATGTTGGCCCCACCACTGCCATCACCACCGCTGGTCACCCTCTGGTCACCGACGAGAGAGTCAGTGGTCCGACCCCTGGCCTAACACAACTCAATACAACTATGTCTTTATGTCTGTCCACAAGTCATTGTCACTTATGATAGGCTAAGGCGTCGGCCATCGCTTCCAGTGATCACTGCCTTCACTACAGACACAGAGACTGACGATCAGCACAAGCACTACAGCCTGTATTAGGAATCGATCATAACATGAGATTTTTTTCAAACAAATAACGTACAAATGTATGCACTATTGACTCTACAGCT